>JABFPN010000239.1:0-56594 GCA_022817305.1 Leptoteleia sp. ZL-2020 | reverse complement strand
TTTAGTTGTCCTATCAGTGATAGTACTTTTTAAAATCACTGCCTTATGCATTCAGATTACAAACATCTGATGAGAAAAATAGGTTACAATAATCGTATATATTCTGAGTATATTTCTCTCAGTGTATTTTCCAGTAAATGAATATAAAATTATAATATTATTGAATTAATTTAAACACTAAAAAAAATGTTTGAATGCGCACAATCGCAAACCACGACATACTTATCTGTTTGAATTTTCATAATGTAATGTAAGCAGATAATGGTGTATTACTTAACGAGGAAATGAATCGTTTCATGTCGGTATTCCTACTCGAAGATCCGAGCTGTGTGCGATATTTTATTTAACGCGAAAGCAAAATATATTGGTAGCTCAAAGGGATTTATTTCTTGCAAACTAGTTTTATTTTGAAGGTAAATACTTTAATTATGTCCGGTATACCATCAATCGGATAAAAAATGTATCCTCAAAGATCGTTGTGTCGCGCAAAAGTATGAGAAGGCTCTCGTCGATGTGCTTGATTGATGTAACATTGCATCGAACTGTTAAATATCAAACGAAAAGGCTTTTAAAGTTAAAGCAGGAGCGTGCCGAGTACTATTTGCTAAGAATCATCGCGCAAAGTGCACCGCGCCGTAAAGCTTGATCCGCCGTGTGAAAGTCCCGGAAAAATAGCCCACGTAACACGTCGACTGGGGCCATTATTTAGCCCTCCCTGCCATTTTTTGAGCTCTCGGCTCCGCCGAGTTGCGACGGCCACGGGGACCATGTGTGCGCGCATCCGAGGAGAAAAGATTAGCGTGGAGGGCGCGCCGCTACCGTGCGCGCGGATGTTGGAAAAAACTCGAGACGAGACGGCTGAAATGACGAAGCTCTCGACGAACCCGATAAGCAATGTTAATTAAGCGTTAACGATCGGCACTGACGCTCGCCGGGATTTTTCGTTAACTCGCGAAATAATTTCTCATTACGCCGCGCGATGACCACCAATGAATTTCGTTCGTTGTATTTTCCCCTTTTTTCGCCATAAGTTTCTCAGACCATGGGCAAATTTAATGCAAAATGTACCAAGCCAAACACGCGCAACTGAGCATCGATGAAATAGAAATATAATTAATCGAAATTAAAACAAATTATCCCAAAAATGTTTATCAGTTATCCACTTGCGGAAGTATTTTCGTCGTGCAGTGAATATATTTCAACTAGTTTCCGATATTAAGCGTGATAGACATCCTTTATTCAAGGCAATTTTAGTATTATTAACATTTTGAAATGATAGTTTAATTAAATTTAATTAAATTAATTTCCTTAAGTTAGTTGCGCGAGTCGGATATTTCAAATTGTTGTAATAATTATGATTCATCGAAGAAATAAAAGTGGATCGTTTATGACCGAACGATTTTATCATATTTCAAGAGGTAATACTTTATGTAACAAATATCGAATATCGATTCAGAACATTGCAAACGTGTCTAAAGTAATTATATGTATTTAATAATCAAACATACATGTAAACCATTAGTAATTTTTAGCTACCAATATTGGATTGAATCAAATATTTCTTGTTCAACTTGTTTGATCAATACGATTGTTTTCGAAGTTAAAATTCGATTCGACCCCGTACAGTACTGATATAATTGTTCATGTAAATGATCTTGTTTTGTTAAAATATGCCCTAGTAAAAATTACCAAGATCTTGGTAATTAATAATAAAAAATTCGTAATATATAAAATAATATTAGTATTTATTTAAAAGAAAGATAATATAACACAACTTTACGAAAACACTTAGTAAAATATACTCATATATTTCTCTCAGTGTAATATAAATTATATTAAATTAATGTTAAACAAATTGAAATCAAAGAATCAGTTTATTTGTCTTTTTTAAGTTAATATGTTTAAAATTAAAAGTAATGTAAGTATTGATTTTGATACAATAATTTGTGCTTTATTTATTCATTTACAGAGACAACTGAAGTTATATTTGTACTTGGACGAACATCATTTTTGCTGCCATTCCAACTACGTTAATGAAGATGCGTCTTAAAACAGGTAAGAATTTTAATTATTAATTATTATTATTAATGTCCTTGGTATTTTCCTTGGAATAATTATTTACATCATAAAACTGTTCTCAGTGTATGTTAACAAAATTTAAATTAGATTTTGAAAACGATTAAAATTAATTCACAACTTTTAGTCTTTTTCTTGGTGAAACGCATCATAATAATTATAACTAGTAGTAATTGATGCGAATAACAAAATTTATATTCTATATTATTGAAATGTTTGCCTTAATGTATTTTGAATAACCGACTGACTTTTTTCTTGCTTTGTTATGATACCGACCTTGTGCAATTGTAGGGGATACAAATGGGCTAAAAATAATGAAAAATTATGAAGGATAACGCGCGGGTCGATGAAAAAAATTGATGAATGAATGTATATCTCATTCGAGTAGCGTAGACTATAGCAAGTCGATTCCTTTTGCGGATTAATATCCGGTTTGGATGAAAGGGCATAGTATAGAAAGTGTCCTCGATAATGAAACTGCTGTATCTTATGCAAGAATTCCCTCTTGAGTTTCAGGATGTTCACATATGTTACCAGTGTAAAAAAAATTAGTTTTTCTCGTCTTTTGATAAAGAGCGTTTCATGTTAAATAGGAAAATTCGCCATTTGCGAATAAATCCCAGTTTTTTCCTTTTGGAATTTCAACTGATTACTTTTCTTGTATTGCTGGTATTGCATGAACAATAATATGTTGCAGTAATAATTTAATTTTTTTCTCGTACGATTAGAATTAGCTTCAATAAATTATAATTTTACTATTAACATATTAAAAACAATTAAAGTTATAAGAAGAATTTGATTTGTTTGTTTTGCTTTCAGTATATTTCAAATTTTACGTAATAAATTTACAATTGTTTCTCATAATTAAATTAAAATCAGTCTAATAAATTATAATATATTTATATATAGTTTACATATACGTAATTATGTGTTAAACAAGTTGAAGGAAAATTAGATTTCGAGCAAAAGTAATAATGCTTTGTTTGCCTTAGGGGAAAATAAACGGGTAAAAAATATCACAAAGGTCTATCGACACTTTTGTAGGACTGACTTTCAATAATTATTCGCTTCGTTGCTTCCCGTTTGATGGACAGTGCAACGAGCGATGAAATTTCGAGGTGTACGTGAAAAAAGTGTCGTGAAATTTTCGAAGATAATCAATATCGGAGCCAGTCCGGTGGCACCCAATTAAGCATTCGAGGAACAACGATAACTGCATCAGCGTCATTACGACACCTAATCGTAATTCTTCATCGGGGCACGTGTACGTGCACATTCAGGCAGCTTTGCTTCCGCTTCTCTAACTTTATTTCAACAGGCTACTTTCGAATTTAACGATTAAATTATTGCTTCAAAATATTTAGCATTCCTGTACCTTATAATTAAATCATAAATTTAATTTCAACATTATTTCACTTTATCAATTTATTTGCCTCCTCTTAACTTTTAATAATGTCATTTTTCGTTAAAGTAAATTCTCAGAAAAATTTAAACGGAAATTTAATTCCATATCGTCTTGCATATTTGTAGACTAAATATTTTAATAAAAAATTTTATTTGATAAGCATTGAAATTTATGACTTAATGGTTACGAAACTTGGAACACATTTATGACGATGATTAGATTACTTAAGAATGAATATTAATTTTGTTTCAAATACTTTAGAAAAGTATAGAAATTAATACTGCTTTCCAATCAGTTAAACAAATATAAGATTTCTAATAATTGCAGAAGAAAAATTGCAAAATATTTGGGAGCCTTAAATACATGATTTATTGAATTAATCACGTTGGCAGATTAATACCATTCATTTTTTTAACTTTCGATTCTAAACTTTTGTTTTCAATGACCCTATTTTTTATAAGAAAGTGCCGTGCTTTCGTTATGAACATTAATTACATCTTCGTACTCCTAATAAGCAGGAAATAATTTTGATGATTCGTAACAAGATCATATTTTCACATCATTAAAGAAGATATTTCCTCGTATTATTGTATCGAACAATTAACAATGCTGAATGATTAATCAAGCCTAATTGAATACTTGATTTTCGCGTGCTATACTCGATACAAAATTTCGTGTGAAGCATCATTTAATGTGTGCCTCGAGATGGTTTTTCTAGTATTTACGAGTGAGCCATTACTGTTTATAAGAAAGTAAGAATTCTGCAAATGAGCGTAGAAACGAGCTTATGTTTTTCGAAGACCGTACAAAAATAGGACGTAAATATTTTGTTCGCAATTTTCGTTTTGATTAAATTGATTGGAAAAAAGATGACATACCTCGGCTTATTATATCAAAACAAAAAATAATATGATGTGAAAAGTGTAAATGAAAACTTGGAGAACAAAATTTATACTATGACGTAATAGAAAAATTAATAATTGCACTTTGTTTATGGACAAACAACGTGAAGATAACGGAATGAAATCGATCGAAGGAAAATTGAAAAACTAACGTTCTTCTTTTGAGATACGATACATATTTTTCATTTCATTTATTATGGTAAACAAATATTATTAAAAGTAAAAAGAAATTTAATTTATAAAATTTTAAGAATATTAATATGATATCTAACAAGAAAAAATAAATTACAAATCATAAAATAATCATAAAATGCAAGAATTCGTGTTAACTTTTCGATCCTTTTCATAAAAAGTACTATAACCAATCACTAAAAAAAATCGTCAGCGAATTAAATCGTGATAAAGCGTTCAATTTAAATTCACGCAGCATTAAAAAATTCATTTTCGATAGTCGAAACGCGGGACGCAAAATTGAACTCCGATAATGAAAACCGGGGGAATTTTCGACGCGGGAAAAACTCGTCCCGCGCGAAATGTATTCAATGAAGCGTCGGCAATTACGTAAAGAAATTTGCATGCACGCTTGCTGTCAATTTCAGCGCAATTTCACGCCAATTTCCTGATTTCTGCGGTAAAAAAGGATCCGCGCCTTTTCGAAGGATGCACGTGTACGCCACTTCCGTTATCAGACGCGCTCCTCTGCGTTTCGCGAGGGTCGATGCCGTTGCGTATTCCGCGATAAACCCTCGGTCGAGGGACCCCCCATTATCGAATCAACCTAGGAGTGAAATTTGCAGACGATACGTCAGCGGTTATTCATTTCAATGGAAGAAAACGACTCTGTAAAATAATAAGGGAAATTTATGCTGCCAACATTCCCGCCTGATGTTTGGCGCTTGAAATGTTTCTATACCGCGGGAAAAAGTTTCATAAACATTTGCTATACTTTGTCATTAATTTCACATTTGATGGTATACTTTTACCCTAAAAGAATTTCACAATTACCAAAATGCTTCTTCGCTGGACAGTAACAATTTCTCCAATTCTCATAGAATTATTTAATTAATTTAACTTAATTTAATTATTTTAAATAATTAAACGAAATACAAATACGAATTTTAAACTAGAACACAAGTCTAGACACAATAAATAACAATTTTACTTTTACTTCATCTGGTAAAATAAAACATTCTTTTTGCACATTCATGTTCAGTTATATTTTCCAATAATACTACACATGACGCCTTTACTCGAACAAAACATTCACTCTCTACAAATCCGTCTACATCTATTCACTTAAATCACTCTCCTGAACAAATAAATAAATATTCGGTATTAAAAACGCGACGAATAAATCATAAAAAGAATAACTAATCGAGTCTCGTTTATAAATCTAAAATAAATACATCTTATAGTTAAAATTAAAAGTCAGATTCAATTCTGAAAAAAATTTAAAGTCAGATTAATCGTATTGCTTCAATTTTTTCCCCGTTGAAATAATTGAATATTATCCGTTAATTTACATTGTCAACATTATCTACGCTTTCAAGTAAGATAATCATTATACAGCGTACTTAGTGTTGTCCCTCGAAGAACAACATTTTGGTAATGAAGTCGTTTGCAAACATCGCCTCCAAACAGGTTACCTTGGACAGAGCACCGGAAGAGTTTGGATGCCCCGTCAACCGGAAGTCGTTCACGAACCGGTGAATGCTCTTGTAGACAACTTTGCTCATGTCGATTACATCGACGGTGATATCTACAGTGTTAAGACCTCCAGTCTCAATTCCATCCTTATTTACTCAATTATACTTAATTGTTTTATTACAAAGTTACCTCAATTTCATTACCATCGGTTTACATTCAATAAATTAATAAGATTACTTTTAGACCCATTCTCGACTTTTTTTTAATTTGGTTTAATATTATTTTTAACATTAA
The DNA here is from genome assembly GCA_022817305.1 of Leptoteleia sp. ZL-2020. Taxonomy (NCBI): domain Eukaryota; kingdom Metazoa; phylum Arthropoda; class Insecta; order Hymenoptera; family Scelionidae; genus Leptoteleia; species Leptoteleia sp. ZL-2020. The sequence continues at coordinate 50,270 of JABFPN010000239.1, read as the reverse complement.
AGTCTCGCAAAAGTTTCCTTTTATTATTTTTTGTTAAATTATTCCTTTCTTTATCGAAAATTTGTTTCATTCCAGTAAATAGGTAAAAGTATTCTTTTCAGCGTAATGACATAAATTACAATAAATAGAAGATAAACGTATTCTTGACACAAATATTGAAAAACCTTGAGATTGTTCTTTTTTTTTCCAAGCCTTCTGTAGAATAATTCAAAGTGTGCTTGCTATTCAACTGGCATTAATTCATACAAGCTTATTCCATAGCACGATGAAATAGAGGTCTTGTTTAAATAAAAGGATGTGTATAACATTTGCAAAGAGAAACACGTGTTTAACTGTTAACTAGGTCTGAAGTGTTTAATTGCGATTATCTGTTTGTTAAATACACAATTTCGTATTGATAAATCGAGTAAATAATCTGCTGATTTAAGAAGGCTCCGCGCACAAGTTTACACAACGAGGCGAATAAATCTGCCACCATTTATATTTGTGTCAGCCACGTTTAGGGGGGAAATAAATTTGAGAGTCTAAAATGAGCGAACAAAAGAGGAAAGCCTGTTAAGAACGTTTTGTCGACGGAAGGGAGCTTGCCCAGTGAAATTACTTGTTTGTTTATTTATCGAATTCAATTCGTTGGAATTTCGGCGTTCCGTTTTAAACCAACCTTCTGTGACACGGCTGCATTACGTTTCCCAATATACTTCGAGAACAATTAACATAACTCGTGAAAGTCATATTCCTCGACTTAGTCGGGTATTATATCTAATTAGCATAATCACTTCCTGAGTATTATGATCGATCGTAAAGCTGAGGTAAGATAGAATCGACATTGATTTGCAACGAATCAATTAGATGATTCACTGTAGCATTAATGTGTTACTAAAAAGTGAAACGAGGATTAGAATTGGCGGATGGCAAATGGAAGTCACTTTATTGCTACTGTTGCATAATAAATTATCGGACGAAAAATATCGGTTTTTTTTTCGTGATGTCATTAAAATTGCAAAGGGATGGGTGCGTCATTTCGACGTCTGACCAAGTTAATGTTTTAAAATCATTTAGATGGAGTAGATGCATTTTCACTCATGGAAAAAATTTATTATTTTTAAATAAGTATGCTTTCAAATAAATAAATTCTTGTATATCAAGTTTATCAATTTCTAATAAATCAATTTATTTCATTTAAATAATTTTTCTTTATTTCAAATAAATTGTTTCTTTGTTTTGACTAATTTTTTTCAAATAAATCCATTTATTTAAGATTAATAAATTTTTTCTCTGAGTGTTGCACTAGGTAAAAGTTTTAGAAAAATTACATACAGTGTACTATATGTAAATTGTATACACAATTAATTTCTAATTTCAAGTTTACGTCAAATTGCTTTCGAAATTCATCACTCACGGCATAATTGACAATAATTACAAAAATAAACTTTCCAACATTGTATTTTATAAAAGAAAAGCTTGCTAAACTAACAAACGATTATCCCTAGTGAAATGAAACATTTTTCGTTAAAAATAATAATGCTATATCAAAAAGTGGAGACAGAATCAAATCAAAGTATACACAGTTTAAAAGGGGAAATGAGACGTTTAATAATGTGCATTATCGAGTATAATAAAAATAATTCCTTGCCTTACAACCCCTATTATAATACATAACAAATATGACAACTAAACAAACTTTTTGATATAATATAACAATTTTTAACACCACTTTTTTTTCCACATAATTTCTGAAAGCGTCAGAATTAAGATTCAGTTATCTCCTATCGTTTCGATTAGGTCTTTTGCCCGCGTGCAAACCCTCGCAAACTCATTGATCCGCGTCGCGGCTTGTCGCAAACTCGACGATTAACCAGTTTACTGGTCGCCAACAAAAGGCGACATTCTTATTAGAAGGTGAAGTCATTGGTCCTTGGAATAAATGAGCGGGCTTTTGCGCTCACCGGCGACTAGATTTTCCCGAGGAAGAGAAGATTTGATTGCTGCCTCGGGCGTAATTATAGAAACGCCTAGGGGTCAACAAATGGGCGAAGCGGAGGAGGAGACACGAGGAAGACGGAAATACAGCGCGGCGTTATCCGCGTGTTGTGCGCGACGAGAAGAGCACCTCGACACCTATTGTTGCCGGCGCTTATTACCGCTGATAACCGTTCGGCGCAACTTTTATATGCTAATTACTGCAGCTTCGATCGGACAAACCAGTCTGGAACAGTGCGTGCCGTCAGATCGTTAACGCTGGCTTTTTCGACTGACGTTACTGCACGTCAACCCAGAAAAGGAACAAAAACATTTTTGACACTGCACTGTCGCATGTTTATCGCTTGATATGCGATATTACATTTTCAGCTTGTACAATTTCCAACATTTTTTTAAATAAAATATCAAATTGGATAGATCATTTGATAGAGTTGTTGTAAATTTGTTGTTGAAGTAAATGTAAAAAAAATATCGAACCCTTTCTTATTTTTTATTAGAAAATAACGTTCTTTTTTCCCCCCAAAACAATTTGTATTGATTAATATATATGAACAGGTATCAAACATAATTTTATTATGTATAACATTATTTAAATAAGTGAGAATTGAAATCAATGCAATTGCAAAAAGTATGCATATTACCAGGTTACCGTGATCTTTTTCTTATTTATTTAACCTAGTACTTTCTAACAACATCAAATGAGAAAGTACTCGTCAACAAAAAGACTCCGTGATGTAATCTGAATAGATAATCACAGTTATTAAAAGTAATATTATGGCATAACTTGAATTTAATAATAATATTATAAAGATAATTGGTTTATTGATTCTTTCAGTGTATGAAATAAAAATTACAAAAGTAAATTACAATTTGATATCAAATTAGAGAATTAATTTTTCAGTAGAAGATAAGCAAATTCCAATAATTAGAAATTCTTTTTACATAACTAAAATCAACTACATTGAAATAAATAACCATACTGACTACCGTAAAGAAATTATTTGCAAAAATTTGTAACATGAAAATAACTTGTATCTTGGTCCACGAGACTTGATCATATTACTTCCATATAATTTAATTTCAAAGTGCATTTTGCAATATGTTTATTATGCAAGGCCAACGTAAAAATTGCAACATTCATTTGTATGTTGTTTTATATTGAAAATAATGTTAATGCAACAGCTTTGCATTCTAATCAACAAATTATTCATGCAAAATAAATTTTTCTTTCCTATTTTTCCACTAAAATGTATTGTGGAATATATGTACAACTACTGACTGTAATTTCATCCCCCGATAAAAATCAAGTAACACGTTGATTACATCGCTGACAAGATAACATTTATTTTCATTGGCAAAGGTGGAAGAAAAAGTGTCAAGTGTAAATGGCAGGAAGTGTAGAAAAAATAGTAATCCCATGCGCTTAAAGCGGATATCGAGTGGTGAAACGAGGGAGAAAGATGGGGCTAAAAAAAAATGGCGAGATTTTCTCCTTGCGGACGTTGCACTATTATCGATCGTCCGAGTGGAGTCTTTTTTTCTTTCGACTTTTCCTTCGCCTTTTCCCCTGTATGCAATGAATGCATGGTGTACACAGTTATAAGCTTCGTAACAGTTAATATACAGCAAGAAACTTTTCAAAGCACTCATAATAGATAAAACGCTCAATGTCTATACTTATTCCAAATACTATTCTGAAATGTATCGAGATTGAAATAATAAACTGGATAAAAAATGAATACGTTTAATTGATCGGTGGACATATTTTTTACATGGAATTTGTAAATTATACTTTGTTCATAAATTTGCATTTATCTTTACAAGAGACATTTACTTACTGCAACTCTTTTAACATTCGAAAATTAAAATTGATCGAGTTATGAATAAATAAGGTTTTATTTCAAGAGATTTGTTTTGGGACAAAGCCCTTGTTAAAGAACAGTTCTGAATATCTTACTTGATGATGAATAAACTTGAATATATGAATAATAAATTAGGAATTTCCTTAAATAAAGTTAGAGTAGTTGTGTAAAAGGTCGTTGAATAGAGCCCCTGTTAACTTAATTATTAATTTTACAAATGATTGCGTGTATTCAGAAACTTTTACGTTCCATTATCACATACTTTATTCTATAATTTAAGTGATGTTTCAATTCTTTGTGTTATTTGCGAATTTAAATTTACTTTTCAAGTTGAAATAATTAGTCCGAAAACTGGGGATCGAAGAGCAGATTGGATACGTCCGCGTATAACCTTTTATCAACTGTTACAACCACTCGAAAGGTACTTCCACCCGAGCGAAAAATCCTACACGAGCGAAGGAAAAAAAAAATTCCTTGATACAATGCCAACAAAATGCCGCGCTCCATCAAGATTATTTTCCTTTGAAAAGCCTGTTACGCCATGCGATTCATTCGAGAAAAAGTTAATTTTCTTTCGTATCTAAACCACGGATAAACGAACAAAACAATTTTTCCAACAATTATTGATTTTACGCAAAATAAGCTCCGGCGTTGGACAAAAAAAATTTGCGCATTGGGAAGCAATCGTAGAAAAAGTTGGGCGGGAAAAAAAAGAATCGGAAGCGCAAGTTCAATCTCGCTATTGAATCCGCGATAAAGCGGCTGAAAATTTCTCCGGCGAAAGCCTCATTCGCCATTTATAACGGCCGGATCCCCGCGAGAATTTTTTTCCAGCACCGAACTTTGGTGTATCACTTTTTTTGTCGCTCGCAATATTTGCTCTTTTCCGATCTTCCTTTCCACCTTCCTTTTTATTACGTTTCTGCATTTGTCGTTACTCGTGATGCGTCTGCAATTTCGTCAGAAGACGAAGTTATGCGCCGTAATTAAGCGCTTCTCGCGCGACGATGCGCGAATAAACGCCAGACGGTATTGTTTCTAGATGCATTACGTAAATGAGACTGGGCCATGGCTATTGTTTTTGGCCAGGCAGTCCTTTCCCGTCGCTAATAAACGCGAAAAAAACTTGGAAGACTCACCGCGGCGTAGTTTTACAAATTATGCTCCTAGCTCGGATTCGAGGTGGATCAAATTTATCATAAAGATTCAAAAAGTTACAAAAAGCATTATCAACATCAGTTTATTTGTTGTAACATACACTGAGAGAAATTTATTGTTAGTAACTACTATATTTTATGATAACTTGTGGATATCTGTGCTGAGTAATAGAAAAGTAAATTTCAAATAAATCAATTCAAACTTATGTACATTTTTTTGATTGTTACAGGTATGTGTAAATTGATTTTGTTAAGAGAATAGTAAAACTTTGTTATGCTGGCCTTTATTTCTTACCATGGTTACTGGAAAGCCCTGGTAAGTATTAAAACAGAGATACATGATATATTTAGTTAGAGAACCTACATGTGGAATCATGATTGGTTTGTACAACATATTGTACTTGATAATCAACATTGGCAGTTTAATAACAGTTCTGCACGATGCAGATTACATTGTTGATTCTAAATTTACAGCACCCTCCACTTTATGTTGAACATTAAACAAATATTTACTCCTTACAAAAATGTTATAGAAATCAAAAAATAGATTGTTCAAATTTGGACAGTATAAATATTGTTATTCAATTTTATGAATGTATTATTTACTCATTTTGAAGTGCATTTTTTCTATTTATTAATATATTCGGTAACACAATAATGCATTTTGAAACAAACCGTTTTAGTTACCAAAAAAATAAGTTTCTTCTTCTAAATAAATATGCTTACTATATTCAAAGAAAAACCCGCATCCTGATCTTGGGATCATAATGATTTTAACCCTTTGAAGCAGGTGTACAGAATAAAGTCACCTTCGAGTGAACAAATCCGACTCCATGAATATCAAACCGAGATACTATACAAAGTGAAAAAAAAAACGTGTCGATTTTTATACGTTACTTAAGCAACGAGCGTTGTTTCCTTGACAGTGTTTAATTAAGACTTCCGCGCATGTTTACGTTCGAAGTCAAAGGAGTCGCATTCCTGCTACCAAAGGAGTTAATCAGCGTTCGGACAACCATTCACTTGTGCCAAAAGTGGCAAGGCGCTTTGAAAAGCCACGGGTTAATTTCCCTGGAAGTAATCCAAGAGCCAAAATCCACAGGATTTATAAGTTATACGTATTGCGAGTATAATAAAAGGATTTCAAGTGGACTAAAATGGATTAAAAGATAAGTTGAAGGGTTCATAGATCTTGCCCAACAATAAATATACTCCCAATTAATTTTGTACTTAATGAAAAGATTAAATTTTGCTTATTTAAATAATGTTAAATAACAGTTTATTTAATTGAAGATTTTTAGTAAAACCAAAATGGACTATTAATTTTATATTTTTAATTGAAAGGTATAGAAGAGATTTAATTTAAACTAATATAAATATTTATACGTGAGAATTATATTTTGTTTTTTCATTTTTTTTCTATATGGAAAGCAACAACGATCGTTAAAGTGAATTTCCTGTGTACAGCTTTCGTTTTATTCTTAAATTCTGATACGCGTTCTCGTATAATCTGAATTGTTTTTCACCTCTCATCGACGACAATGAAATTAATTTTACTCCATTTTCCACGTTATACAAATCTACATTGTACGTTATCATCCCTTTTATCGACCCCTTTTTCATGGTTACTGGTGCCCCCCATATAAACACAATGAAAGGCTATGTGAAGTTATTCTACTAATCTGTTAAGGAGGGTCAGTTGTTGAAAAAGGTTTCCTTTAATTATTCTTGTACTTATTATTATAAAATATTCCACTTTATTACCTTAGTGTACGTAGAGATATAATCAATTATAAAAACAATCCCTTCATATATATATATATTACTTCATAAAATAAGAATATTTAATAGTTTGTTTATTAGTAATTTAAACTTTTATTGTAACGTAACTTCCTTGACAAATCTTTGTCTTTACGATACATTATAATAAAAGTTTCTGTTTGTCTTAGACCAACAGTAATCTTTAAACGAAGTGTCTAAGCAAACATTACAAAATATTGTAGTAGTTTTTTAATTGTATAAAAAATTATTTAAAACTTCTTACGAATAAATGCTTTAATTTTATTATACGATGGAAATACAATAAATAGTTGGTAGATTTTAAAAATCGGTTAAGTAAATAAAAAAACTAACTGGAATTAATTTTTTAATTAAAAAATTAAATCAATTATTTGAATGTAACCTCCTTTAAATTTTATGCTAAATATAACAAGTTAACAAAGTTTGTCCTCATTTTGTGATGCAGTATAATAATTTTTTATTTAATTTTTCCTTAGTGTGTAATTGCAGAAAAAAATGACAAGTTATCTATCATAATTATAGATAAGCACACTGATACAAAGTAATATTTGCATAAAGCAGTAATATGATAGTAATGATAATTGTACCAAACAAAAAAAATAGATTTCGAGGAAAAACTAAATAATTAATACAGTTCATACAAAACTAATAACATATCAGTTTCCAATTATAATTATCCGTTTTTATATCGGTGTTTTGATCTGTATTCGAAGAAAGTGTCAATATCAAAATGATCACGAAATAACTGGAATTAGCCACGCGATTAAATTCGTAAAGTACTAATATTTATATGAACTTCCGTAGTTGCGATGGAAAGACAACTTTCTCCGATACGGGATAACTTTTCGATCTTTTCATATGCGATTTCGGATCTTATGGAGCGTGAAAAAAAACACGAGATACACGAGAATATAGTGTTACATTTGTGATGTAACAGTGCGACATTAGAACCCTTCGCTTATATTAATCAAAACTATTTTTAAATTCGATTAAATAGTCGGCATGATTATACAAGAGTAACATTTTTTTTTAAATTAAAATTTACTGCAAAATCATAAATTAAACTTTTCGCTGAACGATCGAATTTCGTGCCAAGCACCACATTGGAGCATACTTTATTTGCATTTATATTTACTTTAGTTATGGCATCGTATATTCAATTTGAATTTTACCATGAAGTAAAAAAGTTATCTGCTTTTGTAGAGTATTGTCGGGACACGGATTGCATACTGATCACGCTATTGACTTCCATATTTTTTGTACATTTTATGTTCCAAAAATTGTATATAAAAAAAAAAAAAGAAGAAATGTCTATGCGATAAGTGTTACTTTATTCGGTGAGACAATTAAAATGTGTCTGGCGCTTGTTAACTGTCGGCAAATATTGAATATTAAATAATACAATCACAAACACAATAGCAAACGTGTGAATGTAGATATTTGAAACGGAAAAACGTGTCGTCGATGCGAGGGGATATGGAGACAAAAAGCGCGGCTTTCAGACGTATAAATAACACGCGCCAGTTTGTCCGCGCGAATCGAAACGGTGCACGCTTCTCGTTCGCGAAATCGAACGGTTTTCAGCCAACTTTTTTTCAGCGTCCACGCGAAACAAGTATTCGAAAAGCGGCGAAAGGGTGGGTGGGGTGGGGAAGCATCGGTAAGAGGCCAACGCGACGAAGATAACGTTAATCGAAACACATTCTGGCAAAGCGTTTAAAAATTTGCTCCGAAATAACGAGCATCAGGAGCAACGACCGAATTATTCATTATTTTCACCGTTCGCCAGGGAACGAATGGCTCAGTGTTTGTTTTTTTAAGAAAATTACCACGATTACGTGGATCTTCACAGTTTTCAAGCAATTGCGTGCCGAGAACATGCACAAAAAATTACCAAACTTCGTATTTCTGCTCACTTAAAAAGGCACATTCAAATGATAAAGACTAAAAGTTGTCTAAGACTCAACGCAACTTGTTTTGTGTGTTCATTGTAAACATTTTTTTCGTTTTAGAAACGTTGAGAAAGATGAGTACGAAGCGAGTAAACGCTCACGTACGAAAACTTACGAGGATTTTCGCTGCGTGTAAAAAACGATGAAATGTAACGATGCGTAATCCAATAATTCACGCGGGGACACAAATTACACGGAACAAACACAAGTGCACACACACACAATCCAAGTAACGTCCGCGTTAAATGAGCACGATGATTATTGCGCGAAATTGACGGGCGTTGAATGAGAAGGTTGAAAAACGGTTAAAGATCGCGGTAACGCATCGAACTCAACTGACGGGACCGTTTCGCGTCGCGTGGCCGGCGATTGGTTCGGCCGTGTTCGACAACTTTCGCGAGCACTCGGGTCCCGTCTACGCGCCCTCTTGGGTTCGTTGGAACGCAGGTGCGTAACTAGAAAGAGCGGTTAAAAAAGCGTTCATTCACGTACGACAATAATGGAGAACCCTGTATTGTGTTAATTGTGTGGCAAGTGCCGTAATCAGTGACCTAAGATCCCTGGTGCAGGTATGTCCGATATTGACTGATATTTAACAATGATATTCATTTTAAATGTTTTTATAACGTATCATTATTTAAAACTTATTTGGATTAATTTTAATTAAGGACGAGTACCACCTTTTTTGACTGTTTATTGTGAATTTCTTTACACAAAGAATGCAGATAAAAGAAATTGTTTTTTTTTTTTCAATTATTTATATGTTTCATCTACAAATTCCGAATTTCTTTTAATTCAAAAAGTAAATTGGTTCAACTGCATCGAAAACATTATCCCTTTATATAATTCGCCGGAAACACTCGCGCCTAAACAGTTGGTAATACAAGAAAAAGGTTTTGGTGACATTTCTAACTGATGAAATTCAATTCTATGCACTTCAAACTAGTATTTAAGACCAAAAAAATTCGATTTTTTGAAAGTGCAAAGCTGGTACCTTGCCTTAAAAACAATTAATTTTTTCTCTTGGTGTATTAGGCACATCAGTGTCATCATGTGGTAGTGCTGCAGTGAAGCAGTGACGCAGTAGTGATCGAGTCGGTGAGTGGACGTTAAATAATTATATTGCAATATCAACAAGTTATGTACGTAGGACGTATTGATGTTTTTTATTACATTTTTTTTATTATTTAACAGAAAAATAAAAAGGTTCAAGCTGGTTGTCACCTTTGCCCAGGAAGGAAAAGACTATAGGATCAAAGAATACACAGTTTGATTACAGTAGAGCGTTTATTTTCTTGTTACAATTCACTTGTACCGTCAACTACCGTTCTTTTTGTATACAATATCATCTTCATCTATAAAACGTTACATTATATAGTTTTTAGTTAGTAACTACATACATACCACAGCGCTGTCGGGGCTAGATTTTTGCCCTTTGAACAGCTTCGTAACGTACGCTTACTCCAACTATTTTCCAGCCTTGTTGATGATTTCAAAGGGTCTTTCATAATGTCTATGAATATATTCTTAGACAACATCCAAGAATAACAAGGAATCAATCAAATGAATGACAAAATATTGTGTTTTTTTTCTTTTCCATTAAAAGGACTAAAAGTTGTTGCATGGTATGAAATTCATAAACATGAAATAAATTAATTGGCCGTATCAAAAATAGAGAGAAAACGATAATCGGCTAACATGATGTGTCGTGACACATTTCTGATTCTGGTGAACCTCGACAAGAATAAACGTTAGTTTGATCGATAACGGGCGTTCGAAATTCCGTCGAATGCACCTAATATTTCAGGGATAGATTTCGTGCGGAGATTCACCGTAAATGATGAACAGTTAGCCTTGAAATAAGTTACCTTGATTGGCTATACGTGTAACGCGCGAAAATATTTTAGGAACAATATTTGGATACAACGCATAGCCACAACGCAAAAGGCGTATCTTTGGTGACGTTGCACCGCGAGTAAAATTCGAACAACGCAACAATTGAAATGAGCGGGAACGATGAAACGCCGGAACGACGGTCAGATCATTTAAACTGTTGTCGAATGGCGAATTTTTTTTTCGTGCGTGCTTTTGGTACTCTTGCATAGTAAAATAACACTTGTTTCGTAGTACAAAAAAAAAGTTACTGTGAATTTAACATTTTGCAGGTAAAAAGTAACTGCTATTATTTTCAACTTGTGTTGCTAATAAAAGAGCAATTTAAATTTTCCAGAGTAAGGCATTTTTGGCAATTATGGGTTACTTAAGTGTACCCGTTAGGAATAATTACAATCTATATAATTCGCCTATATAATAACTGTAATATAACAGCCTCTATTTGGTGACAAAAGATTGGAATCCGCGGTATCAAAAATGTAAAAATGTGGGTCGTTACAAAATCGAGTTGTGCGTACAAAAATTGTTCGTAAACCGATTGTTTTTTTCATATATATATAATAGCTAATGCTTAATGTCTACGATGGCTGTTATAACACAACCAGTATAAAGGCTTCCAAAGACGTTTGAAAAACAATGCAAGATTATCCACACGATCACCTCGTACGCAACTTAAGTTCTTCACACTCGTACATTAGTTAGCGGTTAGGCATACACCAAATATTTAAAGAAACAAGTTAAAAGAAATTCTACGCTACACTGCATCACAATCAAAAATTACATTCCACACGCTCGTTCCATTTCTACGAATATTACAATAAAAACAACGCATCGGGTTTATTAACTCAAGCAGGATCAAATAAATATAGCAATTATATTATGTTTCTCATATAACAGTTATAATTATTTCGTAAACAGTCGTTCGATTTTTGCGTGGAAAACTGAAAGATACGTCTTATACAATCTTCACTTGTTCTCACTACAAAAACAGTTTGATTTTAAGAAATATATTATTATTTTGTAATGATGTCGTATACTTTGGTGATTTTCGAATATTGAAATGACATTATCTTTCAATTTGAAGATTTGGTAGAGGCGAGTTGGACTGCGTGACCCTTAACCTATATTTTCCATAAATTTACGCAAATTTTTGATTTCGAAAATTTAATTCAGTTTAGGAATAATTTACAATCATTCGACTGTTGCGTGAATGGACATATTTTTTTGCTTTAAAACAATGTCATTTGAAAGTTGTATAAAAGTACAAAAAAAACTTTTGTCCACTTTCGTATTACATTTAAAACATTTATTATATCAAATTCAACTTGGCTTGTCAAACATTAAAGATTACCGTAGTAAATTTATGGCGTAAAATAATGTCCAATTACTGTATGTATATAGTCATTCCTTCAGTCTTATAGGAATTTACCAATGATCAGGACTAGGCTATACATATGTTCAGAACACGTATTTAAAAAATAACACGTATAAAATTATAAAAACCTTTTATACTACACTCGAACATTCGATTCATTATTTCATATCACAATTGAATTTGTTAAAATCCTGCGAGAAGTGAAGCTTCGTCAATTAAAACTAAACATACTTTGCTTTTGAATTTTGCATATTCAAAAGACATCACATGTTTTGTAATATGGTATAAATTATTTACACAATACTATTGCGTTCGCGGTACAAAATAGCTTTTTATATATCCACCATGTATTACACATTTAAATACATGTTACAGTATCATTTGCTAAAAATAGCCAAGTAAATACTGTAAATAGCTTTTTTTTTACAGATATTTGTTGGTTAAGTTTAACAGAACTTCCTAGCCCTGATAATTTCACGAATGCAAATGGCAGAATAAATTCATGGTTTACGTGAAATAACTAAAGCACTTTCAGTAGAGGTACATTTTACATTATTAAAAGGCACAATGTCGTAGATTCGTAATGAAATCGGCAACGAATTCAATGTTACGTCTTACGTGTATATATATATATATATGTATATGTATGTACTTGTAGGACGTTCGTTCGTTCACAGAATTTATAGTTTCGTTTCATAAAATATCGCCATCGAAGATGATTATGTTTTCGAACATTTTGTCTCATGTAGAAATTAAATTTGCTATTTTCATACAATTATTTGCGCAAAAATGCAATCAAATGTAATACTTTGATCGTGATATAAAAATAAAAACAGAAAATTTAATTTCTCATTTGATTTCAATTAGTATAACAAATAACAATAAATATGTAAGAGATATTAAAATTGACAAATGTAAAGGAAAGGACACTGAAAGGAATGGTGCATACGCGCCACTGTAAAATATCGTTGTCATTTTATGAAAATTACTTTGGTAATGACTAGGTATTATTATAGTTCTAAAATACTTAATCACTATATAAATTTATAAAAGTGACTCTCAAAGTCGTATTATCAGTACTTTCAAACTAACAATCAATTTGGATTAAGAAAGACACAATAATAATAATTAAACGAAAAAAAACATAAAAGTAAGATGAATAGATTATTTTTCTTTTGATCACAGTTAAATAGTTTAAATTTCAATCCGTCACATTCGTATAAAATAAAAAATATATATGTATATATATACAATAGGTATTGATTGAAAAAGGAAATAAATTCATCATAGTTCGAAATATAAGTAAAATTCTGTTAATTCAAAAATACTTATAAGTCGCCACTGTCCGTCACAGGTAAAATACAATTTAATCGTGTATAATTATGGCGCGTCGTCGACTTTTTTGAATGCAGTGTACTCGGTATAAAAATTTTTTTACACGTATTCTGCATTAATTAAATACAACTGCGGGAACAACACTGAACGAGGTCTTTTTTTCTCGATTAGTGTTACGCTCGTTGAAGGGGAAATTGTTGCATTTTAATACAAAATTTTTAATCGTTAGTTAATAAATGTACACTCAGAGAAATGACATTTGCAACAACAAAAAAGGTTTTGTTAAATTAATTCGATGTAATATAATAAATTTGATTACAATTTAGTTGATTTAACTAGAATTTATTTGGTAAGGGTATATCATTTCTCTCAGTATAGATGTCAAAAGATAATTTTGAGTATTCCGATTCATTGGTTTATCTATTATTATTAACTTCATTTGTATGTATAATATTTCCTTGGCAAAAAATAAAATTTACAAAATGTTCAGATGGATAAGAGGAACGCATATTATATAATACCATATTATATGAACCGTGAAGAATATCGATTTTCATAACTCGACGTATTTCAAAAAATGCAAGTAACATTGCTCAACAGTTGTTACAAGTTTCTTTCCATGTGGTTTTCCACGGTAAACTCTGTGGTATTTATACGGATATTAATTTAATAGAAATCATTCAATATTTTATTTATTTTTGCAATTCATTTTTTTTTTTTTTTAATTAAACAATATTGCATGTGTGAACACATGCAGTTATTTTTAGGAATGCATAAATATTAATATCATCATATCAGCGTTACAAAATACTTGTAATACTTTTAACTACGCCTTTTTACATTTTTGTTCAATGCAACTGAAGAATGAAACGATTTGAATAATAGCTATTCCTTGGACGATGACTTTTCTTTACTAATATATTTGCTTCCATTTTATTTCATTATTGAACAATATTATCTTTAGTTTCTTAGTGATTATCATTCACTATACTTGTTTACATTTTTTTTTGATTATTTCAAGTAACTGTTCTTAATTTATTCGAAATAATTAATGATATAAAATTCTACACCATTGAATCGGAATACCCAAAAAAACTCTTTTCCCCTAGAACTGAATGCGATAGTTGCTAGGACGAGGTATGGATCTGGCCTTAGCCGGTGGTAGCGAAGACACCGAAGCCTCGCTGCTACCCCCCGAATCTCTACCTCCGCTCTTGCTGCTCACGGTACTACCAGTACTTTGTCCTCTGGAGGGAGCCATCTTCCTCAAACTACTCTTCGCATCCCCATCGCTCAATCTTCCGTACTCGCCGATTCTTCTCGATGGCGGCGGGATCAAGGACCTTCCCTGGGTCTCCCTATGCTTAATTTCCGAACTCTGCTTCTTCTGTTCCATTTCCCCCAGTCTCTCGTACTCCCCACCAGAAGGAGTCTTCTTCGTTTGGCCAAAGGTCGAATCCGAGGCGACGGACTTCTTGCGTCTAAGAACTTTAGCATCGAAGCGACCGTACTCGAGGGTGCAATTACCAGAATCGCGAGCTTTTATACCGGTGTCGATGACGGGTCCGGGGTCGGACTTCTTGCGCGTCTCCCCATCGCTAAGACGACAGTAACGGGAATTTACTGATTTTAGGGACCTCGGAGGACGGGGCAGGGAACTTGGAGGCAAACTTCCGGCTCTTCGCTGCTCGCCTTCCTGCATTCTTTGACGTTGAGAGCTGCGACCTTGCTTTTCTAACAGCATCATATCCTCCGGTTTGTCACCGGAAAGACGGGATACGGTACCCTTGAACCTTGCAGCTGCCGAGGCAAACTCCATGATGCCGGGCGACGGAGACTCGCCCACGGAATCGTCCAGGAGGCGACTTTTACTGGACGCTGTACTTGAGCTACCGGCGCTATCTACACCCGCCAATAATGGCTTGGATATTTTTCCTTTTCGCGACGCAGTGCCTGGATTAGAGAAGCCTGGAAAACAGCAAAGGGCCCGCTGAAAAAGAAGAAAAAAACGTCCCGTGTTGGGTAGGGTGCCAGGACCTGGAACGGGTTAGTGCACGCCAAAACAACAGCGCATGCACACCATGGGAAATTGGATTTGGATATCACGGGTAATCGGCAAAGTCTAAATGGATCTTGAGACGAGACATCGTTGAGAGTAGGAATAAATTAATAGTTAAATTTTCGATGACAAAAAAAGACACCAATTTCGTTCTCGTTTACCAGTGGTTTATTATTAAGGGTATAAAAATCGATTTATTTAAATTTATAGTTAAATCTAGAGCTAAAAATATTCAATTAAAGCTGTCGAATAGTAAAAGTAAGTTTAGTTAATATTTTGAACTTACAGTGTAGCCGATTACAATTTGACAGTACCCGAATAATGTTACGGCGTAGATTATAATTTTGAGTAGCATGCATTTAAAGAAACCTAATGAGTGATATATTAGACTGTTTACGGGTCAGTTTGTTAATGATTTTCGCAGAATTTTATTATTCATAAAATGAATAAACGTATTATATAAATTTATATTATATATTAATATAATTTAAATAAAGCAAGAGTATATATGCATTTAATATAGTTACTTTTTAGATAACAATTCCTAATTTACACGTAGATTATATATATGTACATTGAAATAAATACGGTATGACTAGTTTGTTAAAATACTTGTATTATTGTTGTTTATAATGTTCTGGCGACTCAACTGACTCAGAATTCAGTGTCACGGGAAAAACTTTTAAATTTTTTATATCGTTCATCTGAAAAATAAGATATCAAATCACATTTTAATAAAATTTATATATGCATCTTAAAGTCATATATTTTTATAATTTAAATTTAAACGGTTGTACACGAAAATTTAACTATTTAATTTATTGTATTAAAATAACGAATTTATCAAATCGATGCATCATTATTGTTTGAATATTTTATTTTTTCTATACTTTTAATTGTCACCATTTAGAAATTTGGTAAAGGAAAGGAAACCTCAAGAAACAAACAAACAAACTTTCTAAGATGGAATGTTATTTGCTATAGGAATCATCAAACGTTTTGCAGCAGTTATTTATACTTTCTGAAGACAAAAGTAATCTCTTCGTTGAATATAATTTTGTGTTTTATCTTCAAATTTTATCCAAATGTCTAGTATACGTTTAGAGTTGTGAAAACAAAATATGTACACCCAGTTGCATTGAAAACTGGACGACTTACCTGCTTCGTAAGCAGATTTAAGTTCGCAATACTAACATAACATTAGTGTTGCCAACTTAAACCTGCTTACGAAGCAGGTAAGCCGTCCAGCTTTCAATACAACTGGGTGTACTTCATAAAATAAACATAGGCTGCTCAAAGTTTAGAATTAAAATTCCTAAACTAGACATCCTACAATGACAAACACACATTTCAGTTCATTAAAAATTCAAACAAAACTCAAAACAAGAATAATTAAAGTTAAAAGAACTTATTGAAAATCGAAAACCAAAGCTAAATCAAACTTCAAACACAACGCAAGCAAATACCTTACTTTCACATTTTTTCTTTCATTTGAACTTATTTGAAAATTGCGTCGTCAATATTAAATGAACCTTTCTGCGTAGAAGAGTTACACATCTAAAAGCGTGCTGTTTTTACATGAAGCAACTGATGATTGATTCACATTTAAATGTTGATGATAAGTGTTGGGACGTCTTTCTTCTTCTTCTTTTTATCTTATACATAACGACGACACAAAGACCGTAATCGTAGCTACGGTGTTATGTTAAATTTATTACGTTCCAAAGTGTCTTTTTACCTTACTAAGCAGTTGAGAATCCAGTTCCTTCAACTGATCATCCAGACTTTTATTAGTTTGCTCGAAACTGCCTTGTTTTCTGTATTTGTAACTATCCGTTACCCCATACGATCCTGTACTACCGTAGGTTCCTCCTACTCCACCGCCTAAAACACTGCTTACTGTAAAAAAATTCATTTTATGATATTAATGATAAACATAAATGTGGATTAAAATAGAAAGAGGCTAAACTCTTAAAGTTGTGAATCTATTCTAATATTTACATTAGTCATATGAATAAAAATGATTTGTTTTCTTATTAACCTGATTTGTAAAATGCTTTCTTACCAAGGAAAAAATTTCTTAAATCTTCAATTTCAATTTAAGTGTAGAAAGATACTCGTTATCAATGAACATAATTTGAAAAATACTATCAGTAGAAAGATAAATTTATTTGTTAAATGTTCGATATGAATGCGAAGATATAAATGAAAAATACTCACCTAGTTCTGGAGTACTAGTTAAGGTTGTATGGTGATCTGCAGATGTGCTAGAATGAGAAGAGTGGGCTGCAGGATAACTTCCTACGCCACTACTAGTAGTGCTATCTTTGTCATACGTGTGCTTTTGGAGTACACGTATCATCGCGTCTCTTTCAGCCAACTTTGATTCCAGATCTTTCATTCTGGAAAATTCAATTTAAGAATCATACATTGAAACTCAATAAAGCGTAAACTTACACGAAGATAATTCAAAGACAATCAACCATTTGTTATACCTGGATTCTAAATCAGCTAATTTCTTTTGCGCGGCGTGTACTTCGTCCATATGACGCATTTTTTCCGAACGTGCTTCGGCTATCAGTTTTTCAGCATCCTGACTTGTTTTTTCTAATGCTGCTATTTTCGCGTCTCTAAATAATTAGATAATTGTATTATAAATAAAAGTAAATCATTTAGTGTATGATTAATCTTAGGACTATTTTGTGTACTAACTTAGGCAAACTAGCTGCATCTATCGCTGCTTGCCTTAAGGCACTTTCTTCGAGGTAACGTTGTTCCCATTTGGCGACGTCACCTTCTAGGGACATAATCTTTTCATCTCGCTCGCGTAATCTTCGCTTCAAGTCCGCTATTGTTTCGCCATTTGAGGATTGCTCACTACCGTTAGCACCGCCATTTCCACCTTCTCTGAGTTCTCTCTCCAACTGACCTCTCAACTGACGCTCAGTTTCTTCGCGTCTATCACTAGAGGCTTGGAGAGAGGATAAGGCACGTTGTAATTGACCCACTCGTTCTACATAAACTTGTTTCTTGCGACACTGTACGCACAATTAAACAATGCAAGTTTATTTATTCCATATTATAATAGTAAAAATTAAGAATTTGCAGTTACTTATAGTTTTTAAGTTACCTCTTCTTCAAGTCGAACAACATTTCCTTGCGCATTTGTTAAAGCTGTATCTAATATATCAATGTGCGTTCGTTGTTCTTGAAGAGTAGCTCGCTGTGCTGCCAGTTCAATTTCCTGCCTCTCTTTAGCAGCAGCTAATTCCTTATCTAAGAAGAAATTATAACACAACATAAATATATAATAGCATTAAAAAATCTAAATAACTTGTGAGTATATTTCTTCAGAGTTTGTATGGAAAAGCTTTTAACTTGTACTGTTATACTGCTAAAAGTTTTAATTAAATTGCAAATTAGGAAATTTTTCTTAGAATAAACCATTCTCTTTCTTCCTGTATAAACCTTTTATAAATTATATATATACTTTGAGTTATTAGTTGTCCTATGAGCAATTCTCGTTGTGTCAACTCCTTCCGCATAGATTCAACAACAGGGGAATTTTCAGTTCTTGAAGACAACAAGTCGATTTGATCTCTTAAAGCTCGATTCAATTCTGTAAGACGTCTGCAATCAGTTTGTAACCTCAGCCTGGCTGCTCTTTCCAATTTTTCCCTTCTTTCACAAGTAGCAGCTAATTCTTCGTGAGCTCTGTGTACTTTCGTGATTTCTTGTTCCAATTTTTGCGACTTTGCTACTTTGTTGTAACATCTCTCCAGTTCCAATTTTAAGGCACTATTTTCTCTTATGACCATCTCAATCACTTCGGACGATGGCCACATTTCGCTGGCTGCTAATTCAATATCTTCTCTACCTTTTGTCTGAGGTCTAAAAAAAAAATAATGATTCTCTAAAACTTCATGACTATTAAGATTTATAAAATTATGTGTTATAATTAAATATTAATTGTATAATAATGATAATGTTTTAAATTTACTTTATTGAAAATAAATACAAAAAAGTATTATACAGAAAACTGTTTAATCACAATAATTGAAGTATATTACTCGGTGGCGAGACTCAGACTTTCCGTTGCGTTGTTATTGTATTTAAATAAACGCCTTTTCCTGCGAGGAAAGGGATTCTCTTCACATTCAAAATAATCAAATATAATCAAAATATATTTGAAATAAATCGTTATCTTTACAATAATAATAAAAATATACTAAATTAAATATACTTTATTTGTATGTATTTTGATAAATATGTTTAAGCACCATTTTTCTTTCTTATTACGTTATGTTTATCAGACTCAAGTTTGAAATTCTGTTGGTGTAAAATATCATTTACATAACGAGAATATTTCAAACCCAAAACTGGTGCAATTGGATTTTAACATATATGAAAAATTCTCTTTACTGATAAATTAAATATTTTAACGGAACACATTCGTAAACAATTTAAACAGCTCCGCTGTGCTTTAATTTTATCTTCACTTGATTAAGTAAGAGCAATTAGATCTGTTCAAGTACTATAATTGTGTCTGTTTGAGTCATAAATAATTTTTTGCTTCTACCTAGGCGATGATGTTCTTGGATCATATCCATCAATTTCGGTCTTCCCAACTCTAGATAAATCTGGCTGAGAGCGCGACAAAGTTAATTTTTCAGTTGGTCCTAATAATCTGTGCTTATTTTTCAACATCATAACGGTAGACGTGTAAGTAGGCAGTGATCCGTCTTCGAATTCTTTTTTCCCTCGCTCGTTCTCTCGCATCCTCATATCTAAACTACTATCGTTGCTCACATGCTTACTCGTATAAGAAGGCACTTTTACTTCCTTGGCAAGATGTTTCAATACCTTTACAAATGTCAATAATCGAAAGTTATTTCCAAATCTATTTCCTGATTCTACGGCAATTCGTACCAAGCTTTACCTGAGATTGACTCAAATAATCGTCAGGAATATCCGTAATTTCCTGGCAACCACCACTCCCTGTTTGTTCGTAAAGATGATCATCGTGAGGAAGACTAGACAGTGACTGCATAGTAGGACTATTGGAATGACCTTTGCCCCCGCCGTCACAAAATAAATAGCCCATCTCGCCGTGTTCTCGCACTATACCTGACAATCTAAATCCCACAATCAGAATTACTTCCAAACTCGACAGTAATCGATGTACAAATAAGATGATAAAAAGGAAAAGAATGTGAATGAATCAAAATCCATTAAAAATAAATTAATCGGTTTGTCAGCTATTTGGCTTTAATTAACTACTCTCAGAATAGTATCATTTTTTAAGGAAGAATTTAATATAATAATCGCTTATTTACCTTCCGGAAGGAGTCCAAGGTGTATCGTCGTTAGCATTGTGTATAATCAGAGTATTGTACGAACTAGTTGAAACATCCAGACTACTCCTGTTGGACCCTACACTGGTCCTGTTACTCAAGTTGTCCTTTAGACTGTTCCTGTTGGACCCGTTTATACTATCTTTTAAACTGTTTCTATTAGAACCAGTTAAACTCTCCTTCAAACTATTCCGGTTCGATCCATTCAAACTATCCTTCAAGCTGTTTCTGTTCAATAAATTGCCCTGTTGACACATAGATGATGAAGTTCGACGACAATATAAATATGCTGTAAACTTTTTGCTGTTACTTAATTTTCTTCTTTCGTTTAAACACTGTGATGTAATAAAATTGAAAAAGCAACTTGAATATAAATGCAATTTTTATAACTTATCCCTCATGAAACGGTCTAAAAGATATTCCGTTGTTTCTCCAGTATATATTTCTGAATAAGAAAATTCTCAAGTAACGTGCATTTAGATATAGAAGCTTTAAAAGTACGAGATTAAAGCATTTACATTACTATTGGATTTATTGTTAAAAATGTAAAATGAAAAATTACAGCATGTTTTCGGAAAAATATTCCTTTCTGCGAAGACAATATGTTTCTTAACGAGAAGTTTGTAGAAAAAAAGGTTTTCTTTCGCTCGATGAATTAGTTATTGTGTTTACTGTAGTAATTTGGCAGAGTAAAGTAAGCTTCTTAGTACAAAACTGTACTTTTTTCTGTCAAAAGTTTTTTTCTTATGAACCATCCCCTATACTGGGAATATTTTAAATAGTCCACAACTGTTTATAACCTTAAAGATGACCCCGTTGAATTGCATGTCTAGGACAGAAATGTATATATTTCTTTCATCGCTCAATCCATTATTCGTTAAGAAATACGCTCTCTTCGCAGAAAGTAAATATTTTTCTGAGCGCACGGAGAAAAATCTTTCTGTCATTACAACATTAATTGCTATGTTAAATATATGTTGAAATTTATGTTGGAATTACAGTAAACTAATTGGAAATTTGTTTCGAGGTTAGAAAAGATGATCTAAACACATATAATGTATTATTTTTTTAGAAATAACTAAAACTTGGCTAAATTGAGAGGGAAGAAGGAAATTACCTGAATATTTGGTATATTTTCTTTGTGACTGGACGACCGAGAGGGACTCTGCGGATGGTTCTCTTGACCTTGAGGCTCCTGGCGAGCAGTGTGCCTTATTACGTATCGTTCCTCGTTACTCAAATTCTCGTTCGACGTGGAAACGTCCGTATCGCTTCCACTCAAACTCTGCGGCAGTCCACCTATGATAAAAACGATTTTTGTTGACACGTCCTCGGTGGATATAAAGCGACTAAATGGTTACGAAGTTTTTAGCATACCTTGACTGGACAGCTGCTTCCTTTGTATGTTATTGTTGCCGAACGGCAAAAATCGGCCAGTTTGCTGAAGCGAGCTCATGGTATATTATGTATTCATTTAAAGCATATTTTATTATATCTGCAAAGAAATATACCGACAAATATTTGAATGATATGAAAATAAATAACCATGACTAAGCCGGGTGGAATGTAACACGTTCGTATACGGACACAATTTTTTTTTTTGTGGAATTCGCGTTAGGCGTGTATATTGGAGAATTTCGTCGGAATGTCTAATCTGAGCTTCTATGTGGATGTTTGTTTTGAAAATGAACTAGAATTCGAGAAAAAAAAGCTATCCCTGATAAATATCGTTATCCGCTGTGCTGCGATATCAATTAGATCAATTCAATAGAAAATATTTTTCCAATTTTTGTAACTTTTTTTGTATTTTTTCTTTTTTTTTTTTGTAAAACAATAGAAAAAGAAGATATAAGTTGAATTGATTTCGTCGTTTATCGAGATGAATTTCTTTCCGCCGGAGAAAATCTCGTTTTGTTGGCCAAGAAATGTGGATGGATGATTTACATCGAAATATTATGAATGAAGATGAAGTTCATTGTACCCGCGATATAAGAACAATAGAAAGTAATCGGCTTTAGAGACGCAAAGACCATTAAAATAAAATTCTACACAATAAGGTTAAACAAATCTCTTGCTTGTTTCGCGAAGGATGTGGAATGGGTCGACTTTTTAGAATAAATATTTGAACAAACTTTGACAATAAACTTTAGCATTATAACACGCTTGACGAGTTCGGTACCGTATTATATCTCCACGGAATGTAATTATATTTAATTATGATAAATAAATTATGTTATCCTATCAGTCGAAAAAGGTGCATTATTAACATCTTATTGAATAACGTTGAAATATAAACGAAGTTCGCGCGTTAATTAAAGATAAGACAAAAGTGTTATTAAAATTCCAAACTAAAAATTTCACGCATAAATTTAGAAATCCCGATCTAAATTTAAAGCTGAGATAAACGATGATTTGCGACTTCAAATAGAAAACACTATTAGCAATCACGTAAAAAGTTTAAAACAATTAAGACATCGATTATTAAAAGAAAGACACTTAAAACAATTTGGTTCCTTTACTTTTCTTGCCAATTAACGCCTTTCATTGGATTCTAATGACGCACAAAATTCAACCACTTATGTTAATAAATTTCCAATAATTATTCAGCTACGATATTGCATAATAATTAAAAGTAAGTATAACAAACCTAATTATTGTGCACTGACTATCAACAGCGTTGTTTTCCTCGCGTTCAAAATATCGACAAGTAAATTTAATTCATTTATTATACGTCAACTGTTAAATGATAATATTACTAACCTTTACCATAATGTAAGGTAATAAAAACGAATTAGAAAGCAAAAAGAATCGAGTTGAGCGCGCGGCGCTCGGATAAAATATTGTATGGACCAGCTGCGCGCACACACAAACATAAGACTCGCAACGATGTGTAACTTTTCACCAGGTGCAACTTCATTGTTGAAAAAAAGCAACGGAGCATCGTTGAAATGCTTGAAATATTTGAGACGAAGCATCTGCCATGCTTTTCCCATTTCACATCCCAAGTACACAACGCTAATACAACGGTGGATAATAAAAGTGTACCTTTTATCTGGCAGCAATTATCACATCATTGCCCAACCACCGTCCTCTCACCAAAAACGGAACTTATTTAAGCAAATCATCGAAAACGAAACTCGAAGGACCCAAAAATAAATCATCGGTCCGATTTAAAAAAACGTCCATCGGAGCCGGAATACAAGGCGGATTCTTGGGAATGCTCGCAGCACAGTTTATCCTCGTCCATCCAATGTGTTATCTCCCTCTAACCAAACATCAATCTCCAATCGCCGTGCGATTAATTCAATTACCCGACAAGCGCAATCAGTCACGAAATTCGCGTAAATATTGATGATAAAAATATCAATAAACGCGCACACGACGGCAACGTGAAGTCCGGGAGTGTGCCGACCAATGGGGACCTAATTGACGGCACGATATCTCTGTCTCGCGACGGGGACAGTCCGAGTGCAATAATTGTTGATTCGCGTAACCGAAGAAGCGAATAAGCGAAAAAGTTCGGTCGAGTTTGTAGGATGCGAAAGAAAGCTCGCGGCGACGGAGAGAGCGCTATTGCAGGTTGAAGGGGACCGAGCGAGACCGCAGCGGCACTGTCAGAGAGGTGTCAACATTCTGGAATGCTGATAATTGAAAATAGATAAAGAGGATATCGTGGGTCGTTCCCAAAATTGGTACCAAACGCGGCTGTCAATCGGCACTGATTGGTACCTGGTACATTGGTGCACCTGATAACTCGAAACCGAGTGGAACTTTAATGCGCGAACCAGGGAGTTTGCATTTTTCTTCTTCTTTTTTTTTTCCACGGAAGATCTTGCACGAACTTTTCGCAGAGATAAATGGAACGATACGCGAGGTTCCGGGGACGAGGAAGGCTCAATTCCCGGACGGGGATCCGGGCACGACGGGGAAATTAGATTGGCTTTCTTACTCACATGTTTCGGGTGTGCGAATATATCGCCGAAACCATAATTGTTACGATAAATTAGTTCACTCTACTTCTCCGCGCACGGGAAATAAAAATCTATTCTTTGCGCATTCCTCGGCAGAGGGCGGCCGAGGAAACTGCGAATCCATGGAAAGTGTGGCTGTTCGAATGCCAATGAAGTCCGTAAGATAGCGACATCTGGTGAGGTGGTGGGATGGTTGAAATTTCACAGGGGTTCAGTTGATGTTTGATGAGGAGTTATCAGACTTTTAAATAAATGCTTTACGATAACTCCAGTATTGGGTAGATATGGATATGTTGAACAGTAAAGAGTTAAGGAAAATGTATGAAAGTAAAGTCGTTTTAAACTAAACGATATATGATTTGATTTTAGTATTAGTTTTTAATGGATATTGAAAAAAAAAATACATGTATAAACAAAGTCGGGAAATTAAAAAAGCTACGATTGCTTTAATGAAATTCAATTTAACATTTTAATGAATTTACAAATACTTGTTTAATTAAATTAAATGATAAATAAATTAATTATTTTAAAATGAGAAGTAAATAAAATTGTTTCTTAAAATTTTATAATATATACATACATGTATAGTTTAAATTTTGTACCAATTAGTCAATAATGATTGAAATCAGCTAAAACACTTCAATTTTAATTATCAAGTTTTATTTTATTAATTTTATATTATCAAATTTGAAGCAGATATAACTGGTCAGTTTATTTCTGAAGTACATACAGACAAATGAAAATAGAAAAAAAATGTTCAATTATTTTGTGATTAAATATTGACAAATTGACATTTATATCAGCATAATAGTTGCAATTATTGATGTACAATAAGTTTGTATGTTTACATTGACAGTAACGTCATAATATTTCACTTTTTATCTAAAACATTAGAATAATACTTGTATAAAAGTATCAATCAAATACAAAATAAATCATAGTTATAACTAATAAATGATTCAGACAATTATTATAAATCATCACTTGAGTTTAAATACTTTGATAACTAATTTTCTATTAGAAAATTTATTTAAAAAAAATTAGTTTCGTTTATTAATTAATTTTGGATAATTAATAATAACAACAACATTTAGTAAATTTATATGAAGTGAATCTGTACAAATTTAATTAATAAATTTGATCAGATAAATAATGATTATTAAGCAAAACAATTGTAATTAAGATATGGCAAAGTCTTGTTTACTTTATTGCTTAAATTACAAGACATATCTCTTTATAAAAGGTCCTTCTAATCTTACCGCAATTGAAATCCACCTAATTTCCTCATTCTAAACTTACACTTAGATGGCGCTAAACGAAATATAGGCGACACATCAAAGTCTCGCATTATTCGACCTTGTTTGTCATTGGTCTGGTCGCGTTGAACCAGACTATACTATTTACAATAATAGCACTATTTTTTGAAATTGTATACTTTACATAAATAAAACGTAACAAGAGTTCGATGCAATATTGCATCTAATCATCAACTTTATTATATTTCAAAGTTACCAAGATGTCAAAGTGCACCAGTGTGGTTGTAAAAACTACTCCGTTCGAAGGCCAAAAGCCGGGTACGTCGGGTCTTCGAAAAGCCGTACGTGTTTTTCAACAAGAACATTACACGGAAAATTTCGTTCAAGCAATTCTAAATGCTCAGGGTGTTCGCCTTAATGGAAGTACATTAGTTGTTGGAGGCGATGGAAGATATTATGGAAAGGATGCAGTTCAAAAAATTATACGAATCGCCGCTGCTAACGGGGTACCAATTTTATAAATCCATCTTGTTAACAACATTACAACATTACAACACTGACCATTTACAAACTATATGTAATTTACTAATATAATACTTTTCATTAATTTTTGAATCCATATTTTTAATGATTAAATTTTAATAGAAAAACATTTCTAAACAAATACCACATCGCCTTCGTAACAGAAAAATAATATATATTTAAAAAAATATATAAAATTTTATCCGTTTTTATACTTTGAAGACTCTTTTATAACGTAATATTAATGGCGCTACGATTAATTGTTCGACGATAAATGAGTTAATACAAAATTTATCTCCCCAGCGATAAGTCTATTTTTACTATATCTAATTATGTTTGTTTATTCATAAAGATTTCACAAAACCTATTCGTAGAATTTATCTGTAAAGCTTCTATAATATAAAGAACAAATGATTCGTAGAAACTTTTATCTTTGTTACTTTATGTATGTGTAATATAAAATATTTTATTTCCTAATTTAGGTGGGAAAACTTCTAATTGGACAAAATGGAATTCTTTCAACTCCCGCGGTTTCGACGATTATTCGGAAGTACAAAATTTTAGGAGGAATAGTTTTAACTGCTTCGCACAATCCTGGTGGTCCCGATGGAGATTTTGGAATCAAATACAACTGCGACAACGGTGGCCCAGCACCAGATGCTGTGACGAACAATATTTATGAAATTTCTAAAACTCTGACTGAGTACAAAATAGCGAAAGACATAAATATAGATATTGATAAAATACAAAGTAGCACTGTTGAAGTCGATGGAAAGCCTTTTACGGTAGATGTAATTGATTCTGTCAAAGATTATGTGGATTACATGAAGGAAATATTTGACTTTGAGAGTATTAAAAAGTTACTGAGTGGCAATTTTCAAGTACTGATAGATGCCATGAATGGAGGTTAGTGAATTAATTATGTATATTTTTCGATCCGTCATATCTATAAAACTAATACACTTGTTGATTGTTATAAAGTTTTAATAGTTTTGAAATTTTGTTAACAGTTACTGGTCCCTATGTAAAACAAATATTTAGTCAGGAATTGGGTGTTAAAGAAGCCAATTTAGTTCACATTACACCACTTCCTGACTTTGGAGGTCTTCACCCAGATCCAAATTTGACCTACGCTGCTGGTTTGGTGGAAGCTGTAAAAAAGGGACCTTATGATTTTGGAGCTGCATTTGATGGAGACGGAGACAGAAATATGGTAAAATCTATTTAAAAAAAATAGATAATATTTTCATGAAAAAATTTCAATACAATCAATTAGACTTCAATTTTTAGATTATTGGAAAAAATGCCTTCTTCGTAAATCCGTCTGATTCTTTGGCTGTTTTGGCAGCACACTTAAATGCTATTCCATATTTTAAAAAGACTGGTATCAAAGGATATGCAAGATCAATGCCCACAGGTGGTGCTGTTGATAAAGTAGCTGCAAAAAGTGGAATTGAATGCTTCCAAGTTCCCACGGGATGGAAATATTTTGGTATCTCTTAAATTGGAATTAATTTTATTATTTATTGAAAGTACGATTACATCAAAAACCTAATTTCATAATTACTAAACAAATACTAATAGGAAATAAAAACGATTATCCATTTATTTTTAAGGGGGTATGAGTTTTAATCGAACAAACAATTATTATACAATAATATAAATATTTTTCTAGGAAATTTAATGGATGCTGGAAGATTATCTCTATGTGGTGAAGAGAGTTTTGGAACTGGATCTGATCATATTCGCGAAAAGGATGGAATCTGGGCTAGTTTGGCATGGCTTAACGTTATTGCCAGTCTTAATAAATCAATCGAGGAAATTTTAATGGACCATTGGAAAACATATGGACGAAATTTCTTCACAAGGTTAATTTATATTTCAAATAGATGAATTGTTACATAAGTGTCCCGGGGAAAAACATTTTATTTTTAACTTTAATGATTTCATTGCTGAAATTTTTTGTTCATTTTAAATATATACTTACATTGTTATCGTGACCAAATATCACTGGCTAATAAATATCACAGTGCTTTTAGTTACAATAGTTATGAATTGATATTATTTATATCTTGATATACAATTATATATTTTTTACAGGTATGATTATGAAAACTGCGATTCTGATGGCGCTAATAAAATGATGAAAGAATTAGAGGATGCTATTACCAAGCCAGACTTTGTTGGTAAAACGTTATCGTATGAAAATAAATCATACATTGTTCAAGAGGCAGACAATTATTCTTATACTGACCCAATAGATGGTAGCGTTGCAACAAAACAAGTAAGAAATTATTAACCATGATTGCATCTGTGTTTGTACAATATAGGAACAATTACCGTGCCAGCACAATAAAAATTATGGTAAAACACACTAAAATATTTAAAAACACGGTAACTTTTCCTATATTGAACATACGACTTCGTACAGTAATTCTTATAATAAGAAGAATTTTAATAATAAAAAGTTTAATTAATCGTAATAATTCTTGTAATAAATTAATCAGTAACAAAAATTAATCCGTTGTTAACAAATATACGAATATTAAAAAAATATTTTTTAGGGTCTGAGAATTATCTTCCAGGATAGTTCTAGAATTATTTTTCGGCTCTCTGGAACTGGAAGTTCTGGTGCTACAATCAGATTGTACATCGAGAGCTACGAAAGCGACCCAGCAACATTTACGCAGAATCCTCAACTTGTTTTAAAACCACTTGTTAATATTGCTTTAACTCTATCAAAACTACAGGAGCACACTGGAAGAAATGCGCCAACTGTTATTACATGAATAATGAAAACTGACTGTATATATTAACAGTTAAGAAACAACATGTAAAAACTCAATTTTATGAAAGTTATAATATAAGAATATATTTATATTAAATCTGTTAAAATCTTTACAGAATTAAATAAAGTTATATATATTCAATAATTTTATTTATATAAAGGTCCTTAACTTCATTATTATACTTTGTCGTTTGACAAATTGCAACATATATATGAAATTAGTGGTGATAATGTTACATTTTGCACTTTTAGATATACAAATAAATTTCTAAACAGTACTTATAAGAGTTTAACAAATTACAACGTACATTGTACTGTTCAGAAATTTATTTGTATTATATATTAAATATATTTTCCAAAAATATAAAATGTAACATAATCATCATTGATTCCATATATACGTTGTAATTTGTCAAACGGCATTTCTCTCTCTAACCTCTGTCTTTTGTCAGCGCACTGCTAATAATAACATAATCAATGAAAGGTTAATTTAATGCAATTTTATATTTATTTTCAGACAAAATTCATTACTACTCCTTACTGCAACAGAAATAAACTGTACAAACTACTTGAAATTTGTTAAATTTAATTAATTAAAAAAAATAAGTAGTGAACTGTCCCAAACCAAAATTAAATTGTTCATATTTCGTAAACTGTATTGTTTAAAATTTTAATTGTAATATGTAATATAACAATATAAATCCCGTTTTTTAATTGTTATAATACTAGTAGTATATGTAAACGAACATTTAACAACTTCTTCATGATGCTGATTTAAATATATATGTTTGTTAAATAAATAAAATTTCATAGAAAAGTAGGAATTTTCCACAGTTAAATATAAAAATAATAAGTTCTTTAATTCAAGTATTACGCTTCAAATAAATACATTTATAACATTGATATCACAGAAATAAGTGACTATTGCAGCTATTTATTTTTTGTAATGTTTTTTCAACTTGTCTCATTTCAAAGGTGCAATAATTTCAATAGTAACGGTATTTTATGCAGTTGATTCATGAACTTTCGATTGTCTTATTATTGAGACTTCTGATAACACATGTTCATCGTGGAAATGTACACAAAACACATCATAGTGTTTGTATTCAAGCGATTTAACTAGCGTTCATAATAATTAAAAATGATAGCATATTACGAAATAAATTTATTCATTTAAGATTTAATTGTGAACAATATATAATACACATGATATTAAAAAAATTAGTACAGAACGATATTTTATGACAAAAAAAAAAGAAATAAATCTTATTAGTTTATCTCATATAGCAAAATAATTTTAACATTAGTTTTCCTAATATAGTATGAAAACTTGTACGAATTACTTCTACAAGATTCGTTTACTTTAAAATAACATGAAAACTTTTAAACACCCGAACATTTTCAGGTAAAATCAGATAATGCAAGGCCTGTCGAAACGCGTTTCCGTTAAATTCCACCAGCATTGTTTATGGAATATACTACAAACATAAATGAAGAATAGGATTATTGAATTATTATAAATATACTTTATTTTCTATATAATATAAAAATAGTTGAGGAGTGTATATTAAACATATATACACTTTCACCAATTACACATTTTTAATTGATTTTTTATTATTAAAAGTATTTTCCATATTTTTCCAAGCAAACAGTTTGGAAACAAATTTTAATTCCTAATAGTAGAAAAATTCAATTGTATGTATCTACCAGTTTCAATCAATAATAAAAAAATTGATGATAAACTGTTATCAATTCATACTGTAAACAATACATGCAGCAGTATAAATTGTTTTATAATGCAATGAAATTGTTTGAACAGAAAATCATTATTGGGAAAAGATTTATTTATAGTGACATTGGGATAAAAAATCGAGTTACTTAATAAACAATTATATTTTTTTCCAACACGTGCGATCACTTAAAGAACATATAATAAATAAATAACATACTTTTGTTATTCCCAATACTACAATTGTTGCTATTATTCAAACATTAATTAAAGTCCACTCAAATTATTAATAATTAATCAGTTAAACTGCAATAATAAATTAGTAAGAATTGACGTGCACTAAAAATTCCATCAAATATTCCTTTTTTTCCGTAATTAATATACCAGGAGTAAGAAATATCATTACTTCCTAATAAAATTGTTTGAATAATTCATTTCCATTCTTGCAATGGAAGAAATGTGATCTTCCTGTATAGAAGCCAAAGAAAATGTATATGATTTATAAGATTACAATTATAATATTAATATAATAACTTTATTGCAATTGTATTTACATTTTACTGTCATTGTACAGCCAATGTAAACACTGAAGAATATTTTTATGTCAGTTTTAAAGTCGTAGTAAGAATAAATTTAAAGTACAGTTAGTTTCAGTTAAAATAACAGCATAGATTTATAAACCAATCAAAAAAATAAGTTCCATTTGAATGAATTCTTACAACTATAGTTTTTAATTTATTGAATTATAAATGTGTTTAGTTGAATTTGCAATAAATTCAAAATTTATATTAAGCAAACTAAACAAATTTCATTGAATTTATCAACATCTACAATATTTTCATCATACAATTACTTAACAATCGCTACAAATGATTGCATAGATTTTGACGTAAAAACGCTTTACCATTTCATAAACGATTTTAAATTACAGGCGCGTTAAACTTGAGGCCTTCCCCACTTTCCGCGGGGGCACGGTGGCATTCTCGGCCGGCAAGCCAGTAAGGATAAACGAGTCGGAGTGACACGGACAGTCAGCCGATCTATGTTAGCGCAACTCCTTGTTCGTTACTGACGCACACACCGTCGTTTCCGTTGCCGTCTGTTGCTTTGCAGCCATTGCCGTTGTTCACAACTGCGTTCAAGACAGCTGTCATTTGACGAGTTATTTCGTTCCAGTGCAATTATGAAGCAAGTCTCAAAGATAACCATGAAATCAAGAAAAAGCAGGGTAAGTCAATTTAATTACAAAAATCGACAGTCTTTAATCGCGATCCCCTTAATTTCGCTTAGACCACCGTGGCTTCATTCAAAGCGTCTGTGCAGTAAAGATGGAGAAGAAAAAAAAAACGTCATCGTTGCTTCGAGAGCGTTCAAACTGTTCAGATTTATTGATCATCTGTTAACACTCGAAGCTGAAATGAGCGCGAAAACACTGGAAATTCGATGATTCTTTTATAAAAGCAAGCATTTTCGTCACCAACGTTGGCATCGCGCGGAAAAATCGACGTTTTACGTAGTAAACGCAAATCTCGAGAACGGCATAAAATGGCTACGCGTTATGCACTCTTATGCACTGTGCAACTAATGACTGCGAGGGAAGATATTTTCCCGCTAATCGTGCGAGGATTTTCGTTATTGCCTTCGAGTTGATTTCATAATATTTTGCGTGGATGTCCTTGCTTTTGAAGAGATCGTTGACGTTGCGATGAACATTTTCGTGCCAGTCAAACTGCTGTCAGTTCATTGTTCGGTGCCAGGAACGTGGGAAACATCATTTTCAAGTGTCACAATGCAATGCACTCGATTTTATTCAGTTTTTAACATTGTTTACGAGGATGATCGTGGATAATTTTGTAAGAAAAAAATTACTTAATATTGTTCATAATTAATTTAATACAATTTACTTAAATTTTCACTAAAATTATAATTAAATTGGTAAATGTTATTCAAAATTTAGATAAGTAGAAATGATACATTTTAGTAGAAACATAGAAATAGTTATTTTATAATATTTTGCTCTTTCAAAGTTTATAAATACACATAATTTCACGTTATTATTTTATAATAACACATGTATTTAACTGTTTCCTTAAATCACTTCATTTAAACGTAATATAATAAGTATTATACCATTTCTTTATATCATTAGAAATTATTTAATTATTTTATAAAAGAAAACATAATATTTTTCTTCTAGCAAAATCTTACACATATTCAAAATAAAGATTTAAATCGAAGTTTGCTTACATTTTACATAATACTCATTATGTAAAATGTTATTAAAATATTAATAATAGAATGTTTCCAGAGAACAACAATATATTGTCAATATAATAACATTGAAGCGTTACAGGTGTAAAAGGAAGAAAGTTATCCCGTGATTCATTTATTGTTCCAAAGTGATTGATTATTTCTGGATCGATAGAATGTTCGATAGAAGTATTCGAACGTTTTTAACTTATGCAATATTTTAAAAATTACACGCAGAAGAATTAATGATGTAATTTCCCCATTATAAATGGGAGTCAGGCCCCAGAAGACAATTTATGCATAAACTTATGCTAATACGAATAAGATTATTATTTAAAATAAACGGTTTTCCAGTTTAAAAGAAACAGTTTACTCTTTTTCAATGTAATAGAGACATAAATATTTGTAAATATAGGATATATTCATTATCTTCATAATATTTATGTACGTACAATCAAATATCTTTGTTTTGACGCGTCATTTTTACTGATTTATCCGGTAAAAATACTGACGCATGCGCGTGTGCGATCAATTCCATTCACTGGAAACAAAAGGTTATAAGAAGACAGCTGTTTCCAATGTAGTGGGTGATGGTCTGAAAGGATCAAGTGAAGAAAGAATGTGAAAGGTTAAAACTGAGATGGGCAATCGATGATTGGCGGTAAAATATAAAAAGAAATTAAAGTAATTTGTAAGCTTTTAGGTGTTTCTTGTTAAAAATTGTAAAATTTTCATAACAATTTCTCTCGGTGTATGTATAAAATATGCTCATAAATTGTCAACTCCTAATTATTATGGGGAGATTAATGAATTAATTATTATGAATGTAACTTTGATAGGTTTTCTCGGTCACTTTAGACTAGATGCCGTCAAAATATAGCGAAGCTTCTAAATGTTTGCTGTTATGTGTTTACGTATAATGTTATTAGGAGCAGTACGATAAACGAGACGTTGATAAACGATTTTTGCAACTGAACTCGCGATGATTATGACATTGAATTGGCGTAACGAGTGCATCGCAAATATATATTTTCGCGAAATATATATTCCTGCTACTAAGATTTCGATAATTAAATTTACCTTTAATTCAGTTATATTAATTTCATTCAAGTTTGAGTTATAAAATAGTAATAACATTTATATTCATGCGGTATAAGCCCGTAAATTGGGCGAAATTGGGATATGTCATTTAAAAAGGTATACGAGGGATTTTTAGTGGACGTGAATGTAATGTCAAATTATTGTTAATTGTGTGATTATTATGTCATCGCGTTCCACAAGTTACGCAACATTGTCGGTTTAATTATCGTACGTTCTTAGTCATTTTTAATGTTTCTTTGAGGATATATAGTTATAAACAATTAAATGTTATTTAACGTGGATAGTTGATCTGTTTGATATGAAAGGAAATATAAACAAACAGGATGAAGACATTGAAAAAGCAGTTGTGGTCATTTCAAACTTCATTTAAATAAAAATATTAGTAATTTATTGAATTTTAATTAATCTTTGATAAGGATACACACGTATTTGGTAGATTTAATAAATATATGCGGAAGTATCTTAAAACATATATATATAAACAACGTTTATGATTATAATTTATGTCATTTGTATAATATACAACTAACTCTAAGTTATAATTCCATTTTTACCAAACTTTTTCATATTTTTATATATACTTTATACCTATATGGAGGTGAGATAAAAATCGAAACCAATAGCTTGCAATATTTGTAACATATTTAATCATCTTTCATGGCAATGAAATATTTTGCCGATTGTAAAACATTATTCATGTAAAACTTTCGCCAGAAACCGTGTTTTCTCAGAAGCAAATGACACATCGTAAATAGCTTTTTATTTCAAGTTTAATTCAGCATTCAGGTGATTTAAATTCTTGTTTTTGCTCTCCCGCAACATCACTTGATAAGAAGAAAAGCTGACGCAATATTTAATCATTCTTCGGCCCAACTGATCAAAAGAAAATAATACCTTTGTTAACTGTTGCGAGGAACGTAGCGTTCGGCACAAAATTGAAGGGTACCCTAGAAGAAATCATAAAATCGTTCGCAACCGTGACACACATCCCACTTTCTGGAGCAATGTCATTGTATTCTCAGCTATATTCCTACGGGAATACTCCGTCAAATTTGAATCGTTATATTCTTTTATTTTGAAATGATAATAATTTATCAAATTGGATATGGTAATGGAATCGCGTTTCAATTAATACACCGTTATCTCGGCAAGAGCTTCCTACATTGAAAGAAATATGTACTACTGTATTTCATAATAATTCGGGGATTATTTGTCCAGTTAATATTCTTTTTACAATATTTCTTATAATATATAGTAGAACTTTAAAAAGATATTTAAAAAATGTGACCAAGAATTAGAACTATTCACAGTCAGCAATCACTGCTGTTTAAAAATATATATCTTATTTCACAAACATCCAACATTCAGATTCACACTAAAGTTTGACGAAGACCAATATTTTTGCCAGTAGCAGCGTGGAGTGGTGGTAAAGCGCGCAACTAATGACTGTGAGGTAACTGGTTCTATTCCTTGAAGACGACACATTTTCCTAATATTCTTTTAATATTTATTTCAATGTTTTATATTTACTATAAAATTATTATTAAATATAATAACAATTTCTCCCCATTAAACCAAAATCTCTTTCATTTATAGTTCAACACTTTTATTTCATATAAGTTTCAAACTATGGAAGCACAAAAGGTGTTTATAAACATTTTACATTGTTAACATAACAATGGACTGTTACTAATTCTATTACTTAATCTTAATGTTCCACAGTGTCAACATACTGACACTCTTAAGTTACAATATTACACGAGAAATTGTCAACGAATAAAACAATAAAGTTGTTTTATGTTATGATCGACTTTTGCTTTAAGCGGTACGCCTTGTTAATCTATCAACGTGTGACATAGTTTCAATCACGGAATGATTCAACACATCACACACGCTATCGAAGTGAAGATGAATTTTTGTTTACGTTAACCTTTTAACATATGTATCATTAAAATCCTAAATTACTATCACATGCTATCGATACAATGGTGAATGTCATAAAATTAATATCCACTGTTATTGTTTTAACAATTAATACATTCTATATTAAGAATGTACTTGATGCAATGACATTTTTCTCACCGTGTAGATATTAAGCTTAAGCTGCTCACTTCCTGGGTGATAAAATCTGTTAATTAATTTTTTTTTGGACGGCATGTTTACAGTGTCATAAAACTGTGCAAGGTTATTTATTTAAAGTAACTGAGAAGAAAGTTGTAATAAAAATTACTATACTTTCTGAGGTTAAAGGGATATCGTCTATGATGTTTGTACAATTATTATACCAACATAATAATATATTTTATATGGTATAGTAACAATTTTTTGTATAATCTTGTAAATTATGGTAATTATAAGTATATAAAATGGTATGGTAAAATGACAGACACTCTAGGCAATATCCTTGCAATACCAGAAGGTATGGCAATTTTAAATACAACTTTTTTTCAGTGTACTTTTTAACAAAGGAACGCAAACACATTTATATTGTACAAATCTATCTGTAACGTGATTTAAACTTTGAAGAATCACTTATCTAATTAATAATTGTAATTAAAAAGTGAAATTAAAAAGTTGATTTTATTTTAAGTTCACATCGATGCTACGTACGTGCCTGATAAATGAGCTTATATAAGTTGAAA
Organism: Leptoteleia sp. ZL-2020; assembly: GCA_022817305.1. NCBI lineage: Eukaryota > Metazoa > Arthropoda > Insecta > Hymenoptera > Scelionidae > Leptoteleia > Leptoteleia sp. ZL-2020. The sequence continues at coordinate 13,241 of JABFPN010000239.1, read as the reverse complement.
TAATCTCGAAATTGAGCGTTTCGGAAAAATCAACATAAACAAAATTGCAAAGTCCGAGCGATGAATAATTACTAAAAATTAAGTCACGTTGAACTTAATCGATTAACACGCGAGGATAATTGATTGTTTAACATTAACTTTTGTCACAAAGAGGTTATATCGATTTTTAAATAACATTTTTTTTCAAGATAATGTTTTCACTTTTATATTGCGTTAAACATGAAACTTCAACAGTTTTAACGATATTTAAGTCGTACGTTGTATGACTTCTATACATTTGTACTTTAATTTCTAAACATTTATTTTCTTTTTGTTTTAATCACAAATATGATTCAATGACAATACAAAAATTGTTCAGATGTTGAATTTATAACTTTGAACAAACCTTTTTGTAATGAAAAGAATATTGTCGAAAATGTATTTAAGTATAAAAGATATTATTCACAGTTTAATGTTTCCTATTTATCATAAAAACAGTATATAAGATAATAAAATCATGAAATAATGATACGAAATACTGTTCCACGTAATTGATTTTTTATAATAACATTTATTGTTTATATTTGTATTAAAAAAATACTGTATATATTTAAAAAAACGGTTACATCAACAATTGGCTCCTTTTTTTTTAATAATTTATTGTTCTGATTGCATTAGTGTTAATTCTACTGTCGAATTATTTACACAATTTTTCATTAAAATCTAATTTATAAATTTTTTTTTGCAGTAAGGAAAATGTCATTGCGTAAATCTTAATTTTATCCAAAAGTTTGACGCAAATGAATATATTTAGAAATGTAATTATTTAGTCGTTAAATGACAATATCATTCACTTTATACACTAATATAATATAATATTTGTTAAGAAATTTTATTAAAATCATATTTGTCACTGATCATTAGAAATAAAAAAAATATAATTATTGTATTTCACATCACTTCCGGATTAAATTATGTTTTTCAAACATATTTAGCAAAATAAAGGAAAATTAATAACATCAAGATAATGTTCACGTTTTACGTATCAAAAAGTGATCTCTTCTTATGAAGTAATAGGAAGAAAACTATACTTTTAAATAAATATTCATAATGACCAAACAATTCTTCCAAAAATAATAAAATTCGTAAGAATAGGGTTCAAAATAGCACATGTAATTTACTCATAAAGTAAACATTTTCTCACAGTGTACCTTTGTCCTTTATGTTTTCAATTTTACAAATAAAAGTCTAAAGTAAAGGTAATTCTCAAATTTTCTAATTCTCTTTATGATTATTACCAGTACTTTTCTATGAAACAATCAATTCAAAATTAAATTTATGACTGTACATATATTTATGACTAATTGTTTAAGCGTACGAAATCGATGACCAATCAACGTTAACTACAGTTAGTTTGAGAATTTAAATTTAGGGGGGGCATGTCATCTATATTAACATCCACGTGCTGCGTTCAGATACAGTTGACCTGAGTGGATTGACACAGTTTTAACACGTTTCGAATATAGTGCAGTTTCATTTATTTGAAAATTGGTAACGTTATTTCATAGTTTTTCTTACTTTTAATTTATTTTAAATATATTAAACATATTATCTGGACTCATAATTAATACACGTGGGGAAAATTTTCACGTAATTTAATCAACTTGCTACTGTAATCACGAAAATTAACCATGTGTCTTTTTTCTCAGTTTAGGTTAGTTTTCATAAAATTGATTCGCTTGTTTGGGTGCAATAATTAACAGTATATCTAATTTAAATAGAAATTTAGTGGTTAACTTGATACTTTTTTTCCGTGTAATAACATATAATAATATTATGTTATAGTCAAATTTTTAATCCATCATAAAATTGAAAAATTACTATCTTACGTTAGCAAAACGTAACAATTTTTCGACAATTATTGTTTGAAAGTTAACAATAGTTATCAACAAGCTGATACTTTTTACTAATTTACGATTTTTCAATTTGTTCAAGTATATATTACCAATTTAATAACAATGTCACTATTTATCTTTATCTTATTTGATTTGAATTAATCTTATGTGATAAATTTGTTCTTTATACAATATTGTTTCACTATATAATAATATTATAAGCACAAAAATGGGAATAGAAATCAGTTTTGAAATGGATGATTTCATTAGTTATTGTTAGACAAATGATTAATTATCGTTGAAGGTATTTAACTTTTTACCGTCATTCTTTTGTGCATAAAGAACTTTATAAAATAAAATTAGGTTTGTTATATTATTTCATTCTAATTAATGTAAAATGTGTACATATTAAAATGTGTGTTTTTCTGTTTTAATATCATTATAAAGTTTAGAAGATTCTATTTTTTCTCGAAAAAATAATTATCGAATTAATCTCTCTTTTAAATGTAGTTTAAATGTGGTTAATTGAAAATGTTTAACCCAAATTTTGATATTTTTACGATGATGTAAATACTCATTTTAATAAAAGAAAACGCAATAAAAAAATCTTGTAAGATATAATAAACGGACTACTGTGTGTGTGAAGAATTGATTTATTATTTCACACATTACTTAACATGGCTTATCTGACGATAAAAATACATATATTTTATAATGGTATTAGATTTTACTGTTAAATATCAAATTATTGTAGTAGAAAACAAATCATTACGCAACACCAATTTTAAAATTAAATCACCGATCAACGTTAATTAAACATTAATGATCACAATAATTTATCTACAAATTTTTTTTCCAGTACAAAGTTTCTCTTCATATTTCTTAGTATACAAATTTTCATTTAGAAACTTATCCAATTTACCTACATGGTATATTATTAAATCAATCGTATAATTTTACATAAAGCTACCTAATTCCATAGATTTATCAATTACAAATAATTTGCGTTGTCTTGGACAATAGTTATACAATACCAATTCAGAAGTTTTTATGATATCTACATTAAGACAAAAGAATATTAAAAATTAGAAATCGGTCGATTTCGAAATTTTAATAAACTGATTTCTAATTTTTAGCCATTTTTCTTCTTTTATGCTTTGTTCACTAGGTGTCGCTATTCACTGTCGTTAATCCATGTCGTTCGTAAATCAGTTATAAAACCAGTTGACTAAAATTTAATAAGCAGAATGTGATATTATACCAAACTATCTAGAACTTCAATCTTTAATAAACTAATTTGATAAATTTCAATAATTTAGTTTAGCATATAATGGTGTTGTGTAAGTATAGTGGCAAATTAGTAAACTTTTGATTAAAAATTGATAATTTTTCCCTCAGTGTAATAAATTCTTTTATTTATAGTAGAATAATAATCGTTAACGAGTGTCGATAAAAGTGAAATTTTTCCGATCGAATATTTCCGAAATTGTTTTGTTGCACTCGTGTGAGTTATGCAAGTAGCCTTTTATCGTACGGCCCAAGAGATAACGAAGTCAAAAATTGATTATAAACGTAGACGAGTATATAAGCGCGCGAGAGAGGAACGGCTTGGGTTCGAGGCGGCGACAGCCAATAACGAGTCTAAATTTTGTGGGTGTGTTCCTCGCCTAATCTCGTACCGTTAGGTCATCGTGCGTGTGTCGTACACGAGTTTGTACGCTGAGAAAAATTTTACGTCAGTTTACTATTAGTCAATCTATTTTAATTTACTCTATTTTCGATTAAATTGAGGGTACAAGCTAAAAGTGACATTTTTTTTCTATAAATAATTAATTCTTGATTTAACGGGAAACATTAAAATTAGCTTAATGTTTAATTTAAACTTTTTCACAGCAAAATGCAAATATTAATTCTTTGTCCTTGAATCACGAGGAAGGTTGAATACGTTTTTTTTTTTTCCTTCATTTCCACTCTTATTTCCACTCCCCGTCACTCTGACATTTATACAGCAACTTGTTGGTTTTGTTTTCAGGCGAGCAGAGTTAGATTTGACATGATTCACCGAAAAGGGACCCAGTAAGACGAGGTAGCGAAAGTTTTTGCTATCAAATTGATAATAGAATTTTCGGACAGTCGTAACCAGGGTCTAATTGGAAAAGCAACGCAAAAAAAATACCGATATTTGTATTGATTCAAAGCAGCTTAAGCGAAGCGGCCAAAATTTAATTCAACTCGATAGGAACTGCGACCTGTAAACTACTCGAAATGGGATCATCGAGGCCACAAGACAGATCTCTGAACGAGAGTACTTTTTTACCACAGTGGATGAAAGGAAGATTTGAAAATAGGTATGTTGAACTTTCAAAATGCTTTGACAATTGCAAATAATTACATGTTTATTGTGTTTTATGATTTTTATATTCAATTAAGGATATGCAAATTTACTGTTAAAGATAAGAAATATACAATTCATTTCTTTTCATTAAAATTAAAGTAATTCTAAAATGTATTAGTTTTGACATTTTTCTGCTATTAATACTAAATATATTAATGTCTTTGAATATCCTTACTTTTATATAAAGACAATCACAGTCCAAGCCGAACGATATCGAGGAAAAATTACGAAAAAAATATTTTAAAACCAAGATATATAAAGACACCTTTAACTTCTTTTCATTTTTTTTTGTCTGTTTCACCTTCAGCCAAAGATAACAGAAACGTCAAACATTGTCTAAAATGGAGAACACAATTGCTTTGATTATTACTCTCTCGAGAACTGTTTTCATTAGATTGGTGTAAACTGAGCCGTCTTATTTATTAAAAACGATTTTGATACAACCACCGGCTGGCTGGTCAGGCCACTTTTCTGTTTGTTTATGATGACACAGCGTGTCGTCACAGCAGACGATGCTCGAAATTGCTCGAGTGTGTTGAAATGCAGAACCACACCGCTGAGAATAAAGAAACGATTCTTTGTTCTAAAAATGATTTCTCCGTACGTTGGAAATAAAACAATTACTGTGTCAGTTCTGTTTTAAGCAAAAGAACGTTGAGACCAGTTGTGCTTGCAGTGTCGTTTTCACAAAGTAAATTTGATCGTTTATTAATAATTACTCTCGATGAAATCATTTCAAAGAATCGGACGTTTAATCTAATCGCGATATCTGCCGTGACATTCGATGACAAGTGTGTACGAATATCATAATCGGCACCGCTGTTGATTGTATCATAATTGAAATTCTCATTTCGAAAAATCTCCCCCTTTTTCCGAGCGATTATTGACACGCGCTTGATCAGAATCGCTCGAATACCAAGCACAGTCCAGTATCCGCTTGTGCGAGAGCGCGCTGTACCAATTTAAATGAGGTGCGTGGTTTCTAATTCTGTATCGCAGTCGCACGCAAATGTCAGAAATAAGAATGCCACTTGTTAATATTTTGGACAAGCGAGGCAAGTTATATCTTTGCCTAGATTAATATTTTTTCTTTATACAAGTACTTATACTCGTCATAAAGACTGATTCAATTTTACTGAAAAATATTTAACCTTCTCTTCAGTACCAACAAACAATATTTTATTTCAATAGATAAACTGTTCATTGCTGAAAATAAAAAAAAAAGTTAAGGCGCATCCACAGACCACAAATGTGTATGGACTGCGGACGCATCTTAATTATGTGTTGTAAAAATATCTCACAAATGGACGATTCTGCCTTCCTGGTGATGTGTAGATTTTGACGGGTTCAAATTTCTCCAGTAATTTAATTTGTGCGTGATAAAAGGTAGTCGGATAAGTTCGCGCTCTATATATGAAACAGTGTTGAGTCAAGTCGCTGCCAACTAATCGAGGGCAGTGTGGTTGACTGCCGTGTTCCATTCGAATCTCATCCAGATAATGGATCTTATCGATCATAACTTTTCGTTACAAATTCTGTGACACAATTTAATCCCTTTTTATTCGATTCGATATAAAATTTTATGTGGCTCGACGATTCGCTATATTAAGACGTTGGTTTTCAGATTTGATTTCGATGAAAGTTCATTCAGTCCGCCATCGCACGACGACAGTTTCTTTTATATTCGGTACCCCCGGAAGCAGGAAGATACGAAGCAGCAATTCCGAACGATTGATAATGCATTGCATGGACAAAATAACGCAGCCAACGGCATCAATCAAGTAACATCAAACCAACCAGAGGCGAAGGATCTGAAACAAGTTGACCTCAGCAAACACCATCCAGCCTGTCAACCCTTCGTTAACATCGCTACAAATAAGGGTAATTATTATTAAAAATTACATACATCTCTTTTAAATACACCAAAGAAAAAGAATTGTTATAATTTACTGTTTTTTATATCAATTTAAGGATATATTAGACAAGTTACAATTTAAAAGTTATGCAAGTAGCTTTTAATTCGAAAATACTTGACATTTGCTTTTCTCATCATCATTTCCCTAAATTAATATAAAATATTTTAAATTTTACCACTACTTTTGTTTTCTGGGTAAACGATTCTATTTACTGAAATTTTCTATTTATATAACTTGTTAAGGTTAACGTTATCTTTAATGAGATGAAATTGAAAACTTTAATTTCACTCATTATAAATAACATTGAAAGGAAATTATGAGGTAAATGTAAAATTATGTTTGTAAGTTATCAATAGAGTTCATAATGTGTTGTGGAATTATTCAAACATGATTGCAAAATTGCAAATTGTAAACAAATCAATTACAATTGTTAATGAAGATGCGGGTTTAATTGAATTAAGATAAATTTTAATTAAATTATGGAAACAAGTAATTAAAAATTGATCCATCAGGGAGATGAAATACTGCTTTATAAAAATAATGCTGATAACTGATTTAATTAAACGTTTAAAATGAAAACAATGAAACTTATATAAGCTTCATAATACCCACATAATATTAATATTAATATTAATATTAATATTATGTGGATATTTGGAATTGCAGTGTTTAAATTATAAACTATTATTGCAATATTGTTTGAAAAAAAAGAACTATATCTATCGATATTTTTGGAGTTTATTTCATTATAACATTTTTAAAGTCGAGGTTATTGTTGATTTATAATATTAAGTAAATTCAAGTTTATCTATAATATAGGTAGTTACGAATTGTATATAAACATCGAAATTTGAAATTCTGTTTAGGTTGGAATTTAAAATTGTAATTTAAAGATACCTTGACTTTTGTATTTATTATTATGTGAGAATGTTTTCCTTATATAACTCTGCTACTTAGCTTTTATTTGCTATTAATTGCAATTATTAATTTGAAAGGAAGTACTTCAAATTTATTTATCAAAATAATTGAGGTATGTTGTTAATATATTCATTAAATTAAATGCATTTCAAAAATTGCGAGATTCTACTAAATTATTTAATTATCACTAAAAGGTCATTGAACTTATGAATGATAACACATGCAAGTTAATCAGAACTTATGGATCCAGCTATATTGAGGATTCCTTTTATTTTATACAACATAATTCTATTAAAATTTAACTTTTTTAATGGTAAACTGAATTTTACTTTTATTGATTATTGCTATTACATATAGCACAACTTATTATAACTCTTGTTTAAATATATACTATTATTCCATAAACATTTAACAATGTAATGATGTAGTATAATAAGATAATTATTTGCTCAATTTTATAAATCCCATAATCTTGTGTAAATCATAATTTTTATAAAGCATAAATATATTGAGAGTATTTATTCAGGGAAAATTGCCTTTAATTATTTTGAGTAATTGTTGTGTAATTATTCCTAACACAATATTATAATCGCATTAGACTTTATTTTAATTTCACATTAGTTCTGCAAACTAAATAATCTTATGTATAAAAAACAGCTCATATTTGAAATTAATATAATGCCATTTTTATTTTTACATAATATAAATAAGTTACTTCATAAATACAATTGTTTACAAAAAAAATTTTTTTTAATGATTTATAAGTAGTGAATTGTAACTTTTCACATAAAAAGAATGATGTTATATTTTAGACTATAAAGTAATAAATACAGATAAAATAAAATGCAAAGACTAAACGTAAATATTTATTGATTAATGTATTTACTATAAAAAATTGTATACTTTCGTATAAACTAATTTTACAATAGAAAATTTACTTATACCTACAATACTAATTTGAATATGATTTGTGTATATATTATGATTCCTTTTTTGCGGTAACTATTTAACCATTAATTTAACAATTTAATTTTATTGTTTAGTGAACGAGCTAGCACCATCAAAAATAATCGCGGGGAAACTTCAAGCTAAACACCAGGGTTCTGATGATAATCTTGGGGAAGTGAACAGCGAGTCAGCCCTGTGTGGCAGATCAATCATACATGTGGCTAACCAAATGATGTCCAATAAGATCAACAGGGCCACCCCGTCGGAGCACTCCGAAATACCTACTCAGAAGAATGTTAGCAAATCCTTACCTGCGACTCCGATCGCATCACCTTTGACTACTCCAGACAGCTCGCCAAAATCGCGTAGACGCGTCGCATCCAACCGATACTTTACTGGTCCTTTTATTCCGGATCGCGAGAAGTATCAGAGCGGCTGGATACTTGCGGGACTGCTCGGCCAATCACGCGAGATCATGCCTGAGAAAATTTTAGAAGAAGAAGAACCACCCGTAGAAACGTTACCGCATAGAACACTCATCCGTAAAAAATCAATTTCCTCGCAGAATCTCACTTATATTGGCAAAGAAGATAAACCAGCGGAGAAAGCGGCTGACTTTGCCCCCCATGTTCTTCAACCCAAACCCTCCGAATTCAGAGAAATGAACTTTTGGTCCCCCACATCGATGTAACTTATTCATCATTTTCTTCAGTTTTCGATTCTTTTTTCATATTGCGTTCATTGCGTCATTGTGTAAAGAATCACCTACCTTTCTTAACTACTCATACACCAATTTCACAACGATGGGGATGAGATATGTGAGAATTGCTGCTGAATCGAAGTGCAAATGAAAGTAGACTCAGCAGAATTCATTAAATCGATATTAATGTATATATAGATAAATAATGTAGTAATGTCAAAAATTAGGTTCTTTTCTTTGCGGATATAAATTGTAATACATAGAAGGGCTATACACCATATTACTTACTACATTTTATGTCAACGTATTAGATGTATTTTGTTCAAATCGCTCGCCGTCGCAATGGTCTAGTACATTTTTTAATAATTAAATGAATATCGTAATACTTTTACCTGGGGTATGCGAAAAATCGAATTGCGGACACAGAAAAGCAAAAACGTCAGTTGGATTTTGTCAGGTGTATACAACTGTTATTCATCAGTTATACACTCTTTATTAATCGCGGTCGCAGTATTCTTTCTGGATCATTGTACATAGAGACATTGCGAGCCAAATATTTTTAGATTTTAAAAATTTTGTGCAAATGTGTTGATGTGGATGCGTCTGACAAGAAGTTTGAGTTTTTGTACACCCCTGATGAATTTTCGATTGATTTAGAAACTTTGAATATTAATAAGACTCATGTACCTGGTTTTTCCTTTTAAAGGTTTATAACGCGAATTGTGACCTTTGGAATGACATTGTTTGTCAAGTATTTTACGCGGTTTTGAATATATACGAATCATGTCAGCAAGTGGACTGTTTGTATTTCCTTTGTGATGTACTTTCAATATACTTATACTTACGACGTCATTATCATTTATTTCAATTATTATATAACTCTGTTTGAAATATATTACTTAATATCATTAAAACTGATATATTTATTTCAACTTTTTTCCTAACGATATTTTAATAAGTCATTCTTATTTTCATGTTCAAAAAGTAAAATTTTACAATAAGTTGTAATTATAAATTTTTATTATTTATTATAATGAAATTAAACATACAATACATTATTTGATTACATATTTAATAGAAGAAGATATTACTATAATAACTTAGTTATGTTCTATATGTATATTCCTGAAATATTTTGCAATATTCTTTACTATTAGAGGTTGTAGTGTCGTCGAGTAGTAATGCTGTCGTATCGAATCCAATAGGTAAGTGGTTAAATAAATTTTGCATAATCACAAAAAGATATTCATATGATATCGTACTAATATATTTTTCTTACATTGTATAAAAAAGGTGAATTACACCGATTTTTACCAATTTTTTCATACTCATATTCCCACAATGGAGTTACTGAAAATAATTTTAAGTATACATAATTGATAATGGACTGATAAAACCAAACATGAAAAATTATTTTTTCATTATACTGTGATATCTCTAAGATATCAAGTGCTGTTATGACAATAACATTCTTTCTTGAATGAAAAGTTGAAAAAAAAATTAATAGAAAGAAATTAATGTAATAAAAACAAGTTTGCATTATTAGTATAAATTAATTGGTTATTATAATTAAAATAATTATAAAATAATACATCTATTAACAAAAAAAAGTTTCATAAGACATTAATGAATCCTTATGAAATGTATGATGTAACTTATAATATTATTTATAAATAAAGTAAACGTAAAATATAACATTCGATAACACAAATATATTTTAAAAGGGGATGTATTTAGATTCACTAAATCAAAATGTTTCACATCACTGAATGTCACTAATAAAGAAGTCACTAATCTACTATTCCCTATGTCGAGTTTGTCTATAACAGTTCAATTCAGTAAAATACATTGACTCTCATTGGAAAATGTCATAACTGGAATTGAACATAAAATGTAAAATCTATAATCAGAAAAGTCCCGACAAATGAGCATGTTATAAATGAATTATTCCATAAATGATATGATGCGCTAAAAAGTTATGTCCCTATTACTTAATGTCTCTAAAAAAATATGACGCTAACTGGAAATGTCGCTAAAATATAATAAACCGTGGAGTGTCATTACTGTACCTTATGTTACGTTCACATGACTTACACTTCGCATAATGCTAAGTGATTGAGAAGTGATTAAAATTATCACACCAATAGAAATAATTTTTTTCATTCTTAAGGTGAAATGTCAGTGCTATATTCACGGAATCAGTGTCTTATTATTTATAATTGTTTAAACGACAAGATTTAAAAATCGGCCAACGTACGCCCATCCTATGGCATTGGGAGAATATTATTCACTACCTAAAATTATTTATACTTTTCAAATACAACGTAACTTTTGGAAATAGACTTTTTAAAAATTCAAAAACTTAGAAAACTCATTTCCAAAAGTTACGTCGTATTTGAAAAGCATAAATAATCTTAGGTAGTGAATAATATTCTTCCAATGCCATAGGATGGACGTGCGTTGGCCGATTTTTAAATTTTGTCGTTTAAACAATTATAAATAAAAAGACACTGATTTCGTGAATATAGCACTGACATTTCACCTTAAAAAGCAAGATTCAACATGAAGTTGCAATTGTTATTGGGAAAAGCACTTAAGGTAATGCTGTAATCCTGCTGCCACGGAGTTAGTGTTTTTGTAAATATTACTTTAAAAATGTTGATTTATTGCTTAACAAAAATTTTAGCACATTCTTTGGGCATGGGAAAATTTAATTCAATTACTAAATCAGAATTTTTTAATCAGCTTTAAACGAATTTAAGGCAGTCATTTTTTCACCACCTCAAAAACGAGTTCTATAAATATGCTTAAAATTGATGACAAACTTTCAGTTACTTGAACGTTAAATAATCCCCCAAATTGAGAAAATGTAATAAAACTAAGTATATTAATTAATTCTTATATATTTTAATAAAAACAAAGAACGCCCTAATGTAGTAATTAACGCTTACGGCATCGCGTTAATTGTTTTGTTATCAATGAAAACATTGCGTTGCTTTTACCATAGCAACCAAATGAAGGAGGGGCTAAGTAATTAGCTATTAAATGACCGAGTCATTAAATTTTGCTCAGTTTACTATCGGAATCGTGTTTAGAAGGTTCGGAATCCTTCTCGCGTCGCGGTTTGTAATAGCAATAAATACTTTTTTTTTAAGTGCTATCGTGTTACTTAGTGCCGTCATAAAGTAGTGCCGTTGTAAAGTAGTGCCGTCGTAACATCACGTGAATCGCGAGTAGTGCCATAGTGAAGGAGTGAAGCAGCAAAGCAGTGACACAGTGATGGTCCAGTCGGTGAGTGAATATTAAATATTTACATTATATTGTCATAAACAAGTAAGCATAAAATTGCCTACTGATATTAAAGCAATTTTGCTAATTTTGTTAAATAAATAATTATGACTTTTAAGGTGTTGTTTAAGACCTGCTGTCACGGAATTGGTGCCTTTTATAATCAAAAATTAATTATTTAATATTTTATTATATACGGACCAGAGCGCCATTCTGTGAACATGGGAGTGTGATTTGGTTCAAAAAATATTTGCACTGATGAATATTGTCAGAGAATAGTGCTTTCTACGATTTTTTGTTGTCTGCTCGAAAGAAAGCAGTAGAAATTACTATTCTTTGAGAATAGTCATTGGTGCACATATTTTACCTCAGGGTAGCTGGACCCCGACTTCATCAAATTCAAAATTTTTTTACACAGAAATTATGTACTTTTTATGTGCTAATTATGTAACACACACTTAATTTTTGTACCCCTCGGGAAACTTATTTTTTTTAACGAACCTTTAAACGGTACTCGGTATAAAGTGTTATAATTCGTTTAATATCCTGAATTTTATCAAGCAACTTTGGTTATATATTATAGATGCGTTAAGGGAAAATATTTGAAAGATGTTCGTTCCGTAAATACTACTTTTCCTAACGTTTAGTATTTAATCACTAAAAGCACAATGTAATATGGTAATAAATTAACAGTATCAGCTTTGGCAAGTAATAAAGGGTTTCGCTCGCTTGATACTTATGTTATTTTTCCTCATACCGAATCTCGAAATGGCCTTTCAAGGGCCAAGGCTAAAAACTTTGTTTTATGTTCCCGAAAGAATTTTCGCAAAGCGAAAGAAATACGCGAAGCGAGGAAAGATATTTTTCGAACCCTAGGGTAAATAAACTCTACTTCGCGCTCGCTTAAGGTGATGTTTAAGATCTGCTGTCACGGAGTTAGTGCTTTTTATAATTAAAATTTAATTATTTAATATTTTATGATATACAGACCAGAGCGCCATTCTGTGGAAACGAGAGTGTGATTTGGTTCAAAAAAATATGTGTACTGGTGAAAATTCTCAAAGAATAGTGATTTCTACGATTTTTTTGTCGTCTGCTCGATAGGAAGCAGCAGAAATCACTATTCTTTGTGAATATCCATCGGTGCATATATTTTTGCGAATTAAATTATACTCCCGTGTCCATAGAATAGCGCTCTGGTC
>JABFPN010000238.1:0-56681 GCA_022817305.1 Leptoteleia sp. ZL-2020 | reverse complement strand
GCCACATGTCCGTCTTTTGATAAAAATTACCGTTTTTTAACAGGAAAATTTTCGGTTTTATCTATAAATATGACATTTAAAACTAGTGTATTTGCTTTTAAAGAACAGTAATTTTTATTAAAAGACGGACATTTGGCTCAAATAAAGTTAAAAATAGTAATTTTTTCTGTTATATTTTTCTCAGTGCGCCTGAATTTATAATACTTTATTTTAATTGCACTACGTTATGAATTATGAATTGGAAAAACAAAAGGTAACTGGTTGACTCAACCAACATTTTCAATTTAGATAAAATAACATATTACGTAACGTTCATTATATTATTTATCATTATTTTATCAAGTGCACTTAAAATTATTTTATGCATTTAATTCTAGACCTATGTTTGCAGTCGAAATTACTTTTTTCTGCAATGCAAATTAAATGCATATTAGTTTTATTGAAGTAAACCAGGGTCTTGAAAGCTAAAAAGGATATTTTAATAAACCATAATATTCGGTAATTTGAAGTATCTATACATAAAATATATTTATAAATCATTGTTATTTATTACAAATAGATCTTATGGATGAATCCTCTAACTTAATTTCTCTTATTATTAGTTAAAAAAAATTTAAATCTTTAAAAGTGCAGAATCATTACTTTTTCTGAATTTCATCACAAGTTTTCGAATGTTTTTAAATTGATTGAATGTTATGATAACATAAAAATGAAATATCACCACTTCCGAATACTCGCATATATATTGCCTGTTAATTGTTTTCAAGTCTTTGGGCTCAATAACGGCACATAGTGCTCTTTGTATAAAATATTATTAAATTGATATTTTTGTGTGATTTTAACATTAAAATTTAAATGTTGTGAAATTATTTATTTTTATAACATTATTCAATATATTTATTTATTAAGGATATATTGGACAATTAAGTGAATATGCCTCCTGACATATCTGGTTCAAACCTTCATGTAAATAACGAAATAAAAGATGGTATTAAAGGTGATTACGAGAATATTTTACTGTCATCTAATACGGAATCGAAGCAAGTTGTGTGGAAGAGAAATGCTTTTGAAGAATATTTTCAATTTAAAACTAAATTGATTTGGACAAATATTATTCTATTAATAATATTCCATATTATTGGGGCATATAGTTTGCTCACTTTTCCATACACAAGTCACGGGCGTACGGTACTCTGGAGTAAGTATTAAACATGTTTTAAACATTAAATATAATGCAATATATTTATTCAGTTTTGATTTATAGAAAAGAAAAGAAATATTACTTTGACGAATTTGTAAACAAAACATTTTTTTTTGCTAGTTATATTAAAAAGTTGAATATACTTTGGGCAAACATATAAAGTAAAAATTTAGAAAATTGCTCTCTTAATAAGATTATTATGTTTCGACAAATGTAATATAATAACGCCTTTTCACACTTGTCTCAGATAACAAAACATTTCTTTTCTTATTTTATACCGCTAATTTATAGTGCTAAGTTATACTGTGGATTCACTAATTAACTTAACTATTGATAAGTTTAAACTTACTAAAATGTGAAAGATTGTTATAAAGTGCTTGAAATAATATTTGTGTAATGTTATTTTACAGTAGAATCAAAATTGAATTTATTTTTCAGCTGTACTGGTAGGTTGGGTGGGTGGATTTGGAGTAACTGCTGGTGCTCATCGCTATTATACGCACCGATCTTTTAAAGCTAAAGTACCTTTGCAAATAATATTAATATGCTCTTTTTATGCTGCTGGTCAGGTAATTTAATAATATACGTTTTTTTTGATACATTAATGTTTTTTCGAAATAAAAAACAAAATTTACAAATATATAATTATATATATATATATATATATATATGTATGTTCCTCCAATTTCTTTGCAAAATTCAGTAATAATAATATATGTAAATTAGAATGATGTTATTACTCATATATTAATATAATGAACATATTTATTCATTATCTTGAAATATACAGAACAGTTTGTATAACTGGATACGAGATCATCGCGTACATCACAAATATACAGAAACTGATGCGGATCCACACAACAGTGAACGTGGTTTCTTCTATTCACACATTGGCTGGTTAATGATGAAAAAACATCCAGAAGTTACAAGACGTGGACAACAAGTTGATATGAGCGATTTCGAAAATGATCCCCTGGTTTCTACTATAGACAAGTAATTTTTTCATACTTTAGGTCATATCTAAACAACGGATTACAGACATGCGACGATAGCAAAAGGGAAATCAAATTTATAACATTATTATAAATGATTTGATAAGGCAAAAACTCAAGGATCATTGAAACTAATAAAATTTCAATTTTACACGGAAAAAAATATGAAGTGCACTACTAAATTACTATTTAAATTAAATATATTGTTTGGCTATTATTGACACGAGTAAAAATTATAATTATCATAGACAAATAAATTGAAATGAGGCAGTTTTATGGCTGAAGTAAAGATTTGTTTAATTATTCAATTATTTTCTTAGGTACTATCTACCATTGAAAATTTTGTTGTCATTTGTTTTACCAGTTTTAATACCAGTGTTCTTTTGGAATGAAACATGGAAAATTGCTATTATGTCGCAAGTTATAAGATATATGTTGTTATTGAACTCAACCTGGAGCGTGAATAGCTTTGCTCATATTTACGGAACAAGACCATATGAGAAGTATGTGTATTAAAAATCTAAAAATTAATATAGTCGCAAGTAAGATTTGTAATTTTTGTTGTATTACGGAATACTTTTTTGTTGTGTTAATATTAATGTCTTAATTCATACTAATAAATACAGTTAATCATTGTTTTACCGTCATTACTTAAAATTATCAAATTAAAATCCAAAACCCCTAGTAAATATGAAACATATACGGTCCATATATAGTATATATATGTTTTAACAATTTTATATAAGGAAATAATAAATTCATACATGGACTATTCTATTCATATATGGCCATATATGGTCGATATAAATTGACGTATAAATTGGAATAGAAGCAAATGGATTAAACGTGGTTAAATTGGAAAAATATTACATGTTTATTATATTGCTTATAACATTTTTCCAGAAATATTAAGCCTGTTGAAAATATTTGGGTGTCGTTAGCAACGCATGGAGAAGGATGGCATAATTACCATCACGTTTTTCCCTGGGATTATAAAGCATCAGAATTTGGATTTTATCATGCGAACATGACTGCAGCTTTCATTGATTTTTTTGCTGAAATAGGATGGGCTTATGATTTAAAGGAACCCTCAAAGCAAATAATACGTAGATATATTCAGAAAAAAGGAGATGGATCGCATTTTCTGCTGCACGAGTTACCAGAAGAAAATGATGACTAATTATTTATTTTAATTTATTTTTTCATTATTATTATAATTTATAAGATAAATGTCTGTAAAAATATCAATAAAATTAAGTACAAATCATGATATATTTTTAATGAGATTGAACTCACCAAATATACAACTGATTTATCTTATAGTACTAACAACTACTAATACATTTTTCTCAATATAAAATATTATTAGGTAATATATCATTATGTACCGATGATTTTAAATTCTAATATATGAGAAATCAAATCTTGAAAAAGATTAATGAATTACCGTGCAATTTTACTACTTAAAAACTAACAATAACTTAAAATATAGTCTTCTAATATAAGATAATAATTTTTTTACTTTCTCAAGTACATTTATAATTCTTTTTTCTTCGTGAAGATACAATACTACAGTATGATAGGAAAATCTTTTTACAATTTTATCATGATAAGGTTATTAAATAAATTTTGAAATTTTGTCATCAAATTTCAATGCAGTAACCCAATATTAACCTTAACTTAACTGTGTCATTCATTATTGAATTCTAACAATTTTTGCAAATTTTTCTATTGTCATTTTGAAATAATTCTGAAGTTGTATTGAGATTCAGTGACCCCAAAAACCTTCGTGCTTAATTTAGCGCACTCTTAACTCACGTTTCTGCATAGATTATTTCTAATGAATGAGTTAAACAACTGTACCACAACTTTAACAAAATTAGAAAGATTTGATTTAACATGCATTTATAATAAGCATATAAGTAGACAAATATATGTATATATATATATTAATTAATATACTACATACAATAAGAATGTACACAAAAATAAGTTATATGAATATTAATTTATTAATGGAATGGAAAGAAAATATAAGTATTTTAAATTATGGTGAAATAATTTGTAGTACATACAGTAACTACAGCGGAAAAAGAAAATAATGGTACAAAGTACAAAGATTACTTTGTACAAAGTACAGAGATTACTCCATTTTTTTGCCCTTTTCGCAATAAGCGTACATGTAAATAAAACTGATGCATTTGCATTCTTTGAATGTTTTTCTTTTTCAACACTCCATTTGTCTGTAAAAGTGTAAGCATGTCACGTGACTTTTTTGGTGAGCCCTCGGCAATTTTTCTCTGTTTCTCAGGACCAAAGTATACATTTCGCATGCTGTTTTTGTCGCGAAATATTTAATGAAATACATTATAAATAGGCCGCAACTTGTCCAACGCGTTTTATACGGCCTTTCACCGTTGAAATTTTTCACGCTTCCACTTTATAATATTTTAATATTCTAACAAATGGTTGATTTTTAATATCTTCTATAGATTTCTAAAATTTGTGCAGAGAAAACTGTACTGTTGAAGCATTGCAAATTGGTGTTGGTGTAACAATGTTATAATGTTTGAATATTATATTATGAAATGTAATATTTACGAAAATGTTATGTTATATGTTTTTTTGTAACACGTGGACGGAAACTGCCTTGTTTCCGTTTTCTTTAGAAGACAGAGACCGGCTGATTATAGACGATGATGGAAACTCTCCGTCGTAAGAGGGAAACTTGCTGGTTTCCGCCCTAGTGCGAAAAACGACTAGTTTCCGCTCGCGTCTCCTTGGAAACCTTCCAAACAGAACGGAAACAGGGAACTCTTCTTAATTTCTTAAGTTATTGTTATAGCATGTAAACGATTATTACCAACATAAGTGATTACATATTACAAAGTTGGGCACACTACACTGAGAAAAATAAGATAATAAAAGCTACTATACTTTCTGACATTCTGAGACACTATGCTCCAATGATAAGAACATTACCAGACAGTCTAGTAAACGGTGTCACTTTTTTAAGTAATAATTATAAGAACTCTGGCACCTCTAGTTATATTGTCAAACATTATTTTATACAGGAACACATAGAGTCCAGGATTGTTATATTATTTTTTTCAGTGCATTTATTCCAAGCGCGGTCCGAGTATAGTTTTTAATTGTTTAAAACAAGCATTAAAAATAAATTAAATACTTTTGACTAATAATTACAATTATATAAACAATTGCTGTCAATTGATTGACAAAATATGTTACGTAAGTTGTTATAAACAATCCAGTTACTCTATTTCAAGGAATTACGTCTGCAGTTATACTGATTCAGTGAAATCACAGCACACTTTTAAAGTAAATGCCCGAATTGAAGCACAGAGAGATATATTCTTATTAATGGAGAAAAAAGTTTAATATGTTTAAAGGCAATAATAAAAAGTAGAATGCAATTTGGAATGCTCAATTTTCGTAATCCTATAATTAATGTTTTAAGATTAATAGTGTTTTTAAGAGTAAGTAAACAGTTTTTAAATTTGTTATTCGTTAAAAAAAAAAAAAACAGTAAAAGGTAGTGCTTGAATTTAAATAAACGGTCCCTTGTGGAAAAGAATGCTAAAATTGAGATTTTTCAGCATTTTTCAGCAAATTATTTCCACCAGGGGTAGTATGTTCGATTGTAAAATTCGTTTCGTTTTAGAGGACAATAAGATTGTTTAGGTAAATTAAAAGTTTATTGGCATAGTAAAAATGATTGCTTAATTTAAGTATTCTGAGAATTTTACCTACAACTTTAAATTAAAAAATGTGTTATTTTGCTCACACATAGTACTCTTAAAAGTTTATATTGTGTTTATAGATGCTTAATGAGATTTCCCATATATTAAACATAAATTTAGTAACGTACATTTATATTTCAGAATTTAATTTTTTCCTTCAGTGTTCCAATCGGTCCACTATTTCTTTGCCATGTCTTATTCAAATAAAACTATAAAAAATAGTCTAAAAAGTTATATGGAGAAAAATTCACTAAATCAAAGAATAACGTCGTGCTATTAATTATTTATTTTGACAGTGTTCATGTTTTGATAGTAAAACGATTAATGTCATAACAGTACAGCATGGCCTCTATTTAGCCATCTATCAGCAGTCTGACAGACTAAAGTGCAATCAATATCCACTGTTATTATTTCAAATTATTCCAATAATAAGTTGGTCTATTTTTTTTAATTTTTAATAACATCTGCGCAATCTGCCAAATCCGACATTTCTTTAGATTATTCATTTTAAAACTGCACCTATAATTTTATAAGAAGTCTGCTAAAAACGGTCTTAAAATACACAAAATAACGATCAAAATATGTATTAAATACCATTAATTATTTTATACGTTTCTAATACATACACTTTTTTAATCTGAATTTTCCGAAAAATACGATTAATTGTATATTGTTTATTAATTCATTTTTTACTTAGCATTAAATTAATTTTAATTTTAATTAGTATCAAATTAATTAAAAATGTCTGTTTTTATAGTGTCTACATGTAGCATGTTTTAATTATATTTTTAAAATAATAAAAATGATTTGATTGATTATAATATTTCAAATCAACTGTAAAACTTTTTTAGCGGAGTAGTACAATTAGTATAATATGGAAAATTATTATTATTATTCTGTATTTCCTTAAAAATGCATAATAATTATAAATACACAAACGTTTCTTCCCTAGTTCGTATTCGTGTTTTCTTAAAAGGTTGTTATCGAAATATTTATATAATCGAAATATTTAATTATTAAACAAATAATATTTCACTGTTAAGGAAATGAAAGTTTACTTGTCGTTCGTTTGTTTGAGTTTAAGCATTGAATCCGTAAACATTGATTCGTAAAATTGGACTTTTTTTTTCAATCGTAAGTGTTAATCGATTATTATTTAAACATTTAGGAATAGTCCGGCAAGAATAATTGTGGATTTAGTATAGATTTAACATGGAATAAATATATTATTAAAGATATAACAAGTGTGTAATAAAAGTTTGCGGCTTGAGATGGACAAAAACTATTATTTGACTTGATATAATTATAAATTAAATTAGAAAAAATTCCTGGTAGATCAAACTGTTACCAAACACTTGAAATTTGAATTTGGCAAATTCCTAATGAAAAAAATTAAAAAAAAAAGTAAATAATTATCGAGAGCTTAACTCTAAAGTATAACTGATTAAAACCTATATTTTACTTCTAATGAAAAATGAGACACGTCATATTATAAATAACGTGGGGTAAAAGAAATAAATACACAGAAAAAATGGGTTGATCACGACAAGCAAACCAAAAAATGTTAATTTAATTTATTTGTCATAATTACTAATATCTTTAACGTCACCATACGTATGGTTAAATTAGATGTATTTGGTTATTTCCAATAAAAACTTTGGACAGCTAAAAAAAAAATTTTTTAGTTATTACAACTAAACAATTTTGCTACCTGCTTATCGTTGCAGATTTTGAAAAATTTTTAGGCAAGCTTACCATAGTTTTCAACAAACAATCTTTATCGAGCTGAATTATGTACGTACATTTAATAATATCTTGGTTCCTAAAATAATGGAAAAACTTATACAAATCAGATCGATAAACTTTGTTTGCTGCGTTATATATCGATTTTTCTAGATAACTTTTTTTCTTAGTATATAAAATAGTCAAAGAATAGCATTGTATATTTGACACCTTGCTCGCCATGTGCTAAGAAACCTTGTTCAAATGAACTTATACAGATCATCCGAACATATTTCATTCGTTAAAAAGCATCGCACGATTCTTAAGCGAAGATTTTATTGGTGGGTTATTCGAACTGAAGGGTCTTAATATTCACAATAGTATTCACAGCGGCTGTGAATACTAGCAACCCAGCAACCCAAAACTAATTTCACTATTATTTAAATTACGCTTTTTTTTAAATATTTACACGGGAAAAAATAACGGCATAGGAATAACATTGCTAGACAATGTTGGCCATACGCTGTTGATCCTACATGGTGAACTAGTAACAATTATGCTGTGAATACAGTGAACCGTGCTCTGTCGGTAAAACAGTCATATAATTTCGGTAAAACAAAAGAAGGCGCGCTGTTAGGCCAACGCAATACACAGTGTTGATCTTACATATTCTGTCTATGTTGAATCAATGCCATTTTGCTGTGAACCCTATGGCGTATTTTTTCCCGTGTAATAGAATTACCATTTAAACTCATCACATTTCTATGTAAACGTCAACAAATTACAAATATATTCAATTTAAAATAAAATAACATAAACTTATGAAAATATTATATTTTAGTTAAATTAGGTTGAATTAAATAATTTTATTTTTTAATAATTTAGTTTTAATTTACAATTGTAATTAATTTTATTTCGTTTTAATTTTAATATTTTGATAATATTCATTTAGCATATATTATCTTTTAGTGTATAATACTTAATTATTATTTATTATATAGTTATAATATAATCATATGTTACAATTTAAATATATTTGGAAATCGTCAAATTTATTTATTGTTTTTTCATATGCATTTACAATAAAATGGAGTTTTATTCCTCTAAATGCAGTGAACATATTTTATCCCAATAAATAAGTAATGTTAATACTATGTTATAAAATAATAGCTTTCAACGTATAATATTTCAACAATTTGTAATCTTTTTTTTAAATATAAAACGAAGTTTTCCGTATTTTTTTCTAAAAGATAAATATAACCAACTTCTCCATTGATGTCCTTCCGAGTTTCATTAAGAACGAGAGGCGCCGTAATGACAGTTTGCATCAATGCTGGCAACATTGCTACCATTGGTTTATTTCAATCACACGTGCGTACAACAGTGCGCAGTGCGATGCTAATACGAAAGTTTTACAATGAACTCTAAATGTCCACAGTATTAGAAGATATACAGTATACACAGTATATAACAGACAAAGTCCAGAAAGGAAAAAGTACGATCAATAATACATAATTTACAAACGTCAGGAATATTTTTTGGTTCAATTCGTGACACGATAATTAGTTTGATTTTTTTCATTAGATATTTTACAAAAAATATTTTTATACTGAACATCAGAGTTTCTTACACTAATATTTCTTGCATATCCACAGTTTGACTTTATTGTAGTATATAATAAAAATTATACAGTTTAAAATAATTAATGTTGATTATAAATAATTGATTTGAAACATAACTGTCACATAAATATTTAATTGGTTCTTTTTACGATTTCGAAAATTAAATGTTATGTTAATATTGTAAATATTATAATAATTATACTCTGTTAATGCTTATTAAATAGTTTACAGTTATAATTTTTTAGACGACGTAATTAAATAATAACTTTATATATATAAACCCAATCACTCGTTTTACTTTGCGATGGCATTTAATCATATAAAGTTCTTTTTTTATGAATTTTTTTATTGAATGATAATTAATTATTAAATTATTTGAATTGCCCTTTATAAAATCAAACAGAAAGTGAAATTATATAATTTTTTAAACACACAAAAAAATAGCTTGTTAATTTATGCAGAAAATTCTGCATTTCTCGGCCTTAAATTGCAAGAAGTATCGAATTACAATTCAATTTAAAGTATTACAATTATTTATTTTAAAAGTTAAAAATCTTTTTATTAGAATTAATGATTTTATGTGAAAGATTAAAGCAATATTTTAACGTTTTCACTTTTGTATAATAATTTAATATACTTCATTTATACTTCTAATTGAATATTTTATTAATAAACCAATTAAATTTTAATTAAATATATGAATGAATAAATATTATAACAAATTAAAATATTAATACAGCATTTTAATTAAAAGGGAGGTTAATATAACAGAAATACTCGTGTGTTTTTATAAATATATTAAAACATTTTAATATTTTGTTCTGGATTTTTATTTCTGTCGCTCAAAGAAGTAGTTAATTCCAGTATATTACTTTTGATATCTGACTACCAGTCTTATTGCATCGTCGACATTTTCATTTAACAGTTTACCTGCGTTAGAAATATATACTTTTAGTGATGTGAGCATAATGTGTTGATTTCCTTCCAAGATTGTACTGTTATTCACTTTATGTAAGTTCTTATATTCCATTATAAACTAATGCAGTATTTTCAATACATTTTTTTAAATAACTTTAATGATTAATTTATCAATTATATATATGCGTTGGCATATCGTTTTTTTTTTTTTTTTTTTTTTAATACTATTGAATTATAAAGTTTTACTTTTTATAGCCGTAATATAACATTATATCATTATTAAAACATTGTCGTAAAATTAAAATAAATAATACATTTTATCAATTCTAATTTTATTGCTTTAATAAAAAAACATACTCCAATTGGAAAAAAATGTAACTCATAATTTTTACCTTAATTTGGATAATTTGTATGGGTTGTGTTTCAATTTATTAATGATTTTAATCATTTTAGTAAACAAACTTAATTAGCTAAATAAAAAATTAAAATAATTAAAATATTATTCTCCTTTTTTAATTTGTTTTCTTTATTAAATACTTTCTTTTATTAAAAATAAAAGAAAGTATGTTTCCCATATCATTATCTTTTTCTCCCGTCTATCTCGTAATTTATAGACTAAGATTATCTGTAGATAAATGTATGGAAATAATCAAAGACAAAACAATTATTCTTTATTCTGGTAAAAGAAAAATTATATTTATAATATATTAATAATCAATATGTAAGCATTATATCAAAAAACGTGCTAAATATGCACAAATATAAAACATCAAATAAAGAAGTACTAAAGTTGTTAGTAAAGTGGACTATTTTTTGAAAAAAGTTAGTGAAAAGTTAAGTTTGTTTGCTTTAAAACAATAACTATCCACGAATTTGTTAATTTTTTTCAAGTCATATCGAGTATTAGTAATTTTTATTAAATCTTTTTTTCCATATATCTGAAGTATTCGAATTTGTTTTAAATAACGATATTTAAACTATTTCTTTAATCATTTTTTACGCTTTGATATCTAATATGTTAAATATGATGAATTAGGTGAATTCACTAATGAATGAATAATTTTGTTAATCTAAATTTTATCATCTAAAGATAATTATTATTTTCCGTGACAAATTAATCATTCTAGTTTAAGGTATTCAACATTAAAATCAAAAATGTGAACATTTTGTTCGCTGTATATAAAAGCTCGCGCTTTTTAAGGTAGTGGCATTTCAGTTCTCGATGTCTTCGCGGCAAATTCTCGAGCGTTAAAAGGGGTTGTTTTTTTTTAAATAAAAGATTATAATTGCACACAAGAAAAGAGAGGTTAGTAATTTTCTCATATAAATTTGACTTTTAGTAATTTTTACATGATAATAGTAACGTTAATTTGTGTGGAAATATAGTGGTGCTTTACAATAGTGTTATAATTTGTGCTACCTTAGATAAAAATTGAAAACTTTGCAGCAAATAATCAAAGGACTTTATTTTACAAAGTTATGAAAATAAAATCGGTGTAAAAGAAAAAAAATTATATCTTATTATATAATTGAATTAGGTCGTGACTTTTCTAAATTTGCAATTACATACAAAGAGATAATATGACAACTTTAATATATTTTGCTGCATTCAAAGGATAAATACTTCATCTTATCATTACTATTATAAAAATATGGCAATGCATGGAGAGAAGAGATTAATAAAAATTACTGACATTGTTAGTAAATTAGTCATATACTTTGATATACATATATCAAATGACTATTTCAAGTTAGCAAAACGTATCAGTTTATAGACAATTATTGTTTAGAAATCAAATTTCATTGATATAATAAGGTTATGTTGAGTCCCTATAGAATAAGTGTATGGTTGAATCAGCTATACAGCTTATGTAACATTTAAATATTGAATTTTATTTGATTTAATACGCATGTCCTTCTGCAAATAACATAAATTCTTACTAAATTAATCAAAAATTGCTCGATAAACACATTTATCTACCAAAGAGAGTACTTTTTTTCCGTGTAGTACGTTTTTTCATTTTGCACTGAGAGAAAAGTCACATGGTTAATTTTCGTGATTACTAAAATTCTGATTGAATTAACTGTATTATGGTTATTTTAACTAAAAATAGGGTAACTGGAACTAAAATTGTATAGTATTCACGAAAATTAACTATGCGTATAGTTGATATTACTATATTTTTTTCTCAGTGTGTGTATAATTTGGATTATTGCGCGTACGTAAAAATTAATCGTTCAATAAATTTATATACATGCTTTTCTACCAATAATATTGGATACTTCTCCAAGTACGCCCAAATTATTTCAATCCACTTCGCCCCTTATATAATTATGAAACTTACGCGGGGCAAAAGTAAACCTGGTGGACTTATCGCATTCTTCGAAAATACATACACCTTTCAAGAATGAATATACATAAATGTTTCATAAGACAAAAAAATATGGTTATAAAATCCAGTCACTCTATTTGTGAGTTCAGTTTGTTAAAAGAGGAAATGGAATGAGTAAATTATTTCATTTAAAATTCAAGTAGATTCAATTTTTATATGAAATATTAATTCGAAAATACAGAAAAAAGTATTCGGTATCTTTTATACCATTATATACATTATAATAGTTAATTACTGAATTAAAGCTTAATTAAGGTAAATCAAATTTCATTATTATTTCATAATTGACAGAGCTACAAATTGAGGTTTGTCATGTCTAAATTTAATCAGATATCAATAATATTATATAATTATAAAATTTAGAAATAATAAGAATTCTCGGAGAAAATTTTAGTTTGTTATATTGACAAATATAGTATAGATCAGATAATATATCTAATAGGAAAAGTTTTATCAATTTTTAAAGAATAATTGATCGAAATAAAAAAATGTTAGTCGCGGTCAGAGAAAAATATAGTACAACCAACTAAAAATTACTGGGTTGCAAAATTTTTTCATTATATTTTATTGCCTAGTTAAAACGAAACATTCTCTTTTTTCAGTATTATTTTTATCTTATTGTACTTGCGCTTCAAGTTAAATCTTCGGTGTCAAAAATTCATAATAATTTGTTTGTTATATGTATTTGAATAATTTAGTTAATAATTGATTAAATCATTAACTGCATATTTTAAGGTCAAAATGGCACCAAATAACTCTGGAACGCTTATGTGTATGAACGGCGACTGTATAACTGAAAATACTGAAAAGAATGACAGTGATGTACCTTTTAATAAAATGACAAATGAAGAAGAGCAAAAGGAAATTTGCAACAATACCGAAAAAAGAGATGCTATTAGTAGTGCTTTAGGATTTAAAACTGACTTAATTTGGTTTAATGTAATTTATATGTCAACGTTACATACATTCGCACTATACCATTTATTGACATTTCCTTACATTACTCATTACAAATCCACGTTATTCAGTAAGTATTTATGAAATGTGTAAATAAAAAATCGTAATCAATAATACCGAAATGTTTACCATGCTTTATATAATTTTTTCAGTTTTATTTATGACCATTGTTGGAGTATTTGGAAATACTGGAGGATGTCATCGCTATTGGTCTCATCGTTCCTACAAAGCAAAATTACCTCTTCGGATAATATTATTATTATCTCACTGCTCATCTGGACTGGTAAATATTTTTACTTATTTATTATCCATTAAGTAAATTAGTTCTCTGGTATTTAACATGTATCATTAATTCAAATAAAATCCATTATTCATTTATGCATTATCATTTACTTATTAATTAACATTTTGTCACTTATTCACTTTCATTGTGCTTGCTAGAAAAAAAAAACTTTCAATAGTGCATCTAGTTAAATGTTGTGATAAGTAGAATTCTGGTTGAATTAATTGCTATATTGGTATTTTAACTAAAAGTCAGGTAAATTAAATTAAAATTTATGTTTAACAAAACAATTTTAGTATTCTTATATTTAAAATAATATTAATACCAATTATACCAATATTATTCTAAATATTTCCTTCGACAGTACTCTGTATTAAATTGGGTACGAGATCATAGAGTACATCATAAGTACACCGATACTGATGCTGATCCGCACAGCAGCGCTCGTGGCTTTTTCTATTCTCATACTGGTTGGATAATAATGGAAACTCATCCAGAATTTAAAAAACGCGTAAAAGAAGTAGATGTGAGCGATGCCCTAGCTGACCCTGTAGTTACTTTTGGAGAAAAGTAAGTAATCGGGATTACTTTCTTTTATTTCAATACTTACCGAAGATGACATTGCACTTATAAAATTTATTTTTATATTTAAAAAGTGATTATAAATTGAATTAGAATCATAATTACTGGTCATTTAAATATTAAATTACAATTTAATAAATATAATACTCAATGTAATTAATACTAATAAATATATACTTTAATGTAATTACAAAAGTACGTTATATTAATACACGTTGATCACATTAAAGTAAGTTAATTTTCAACTTACTAAATTTCATTTACTTATGCTAAATAGCTATTATATTTTTTTGATTCTGTATAATTGAATTCTGAACATTTTATTGACATTGTTATTGCCTATTAATGCAGGTGATTCCATAGATTTATTTAGATAATCTTTATTTAAGTCTTAATGTCGTCTAAGGAGGAACGTCTTCTTTTTATGCAGTAAATGCGAACGTAAAGAAGTCATTCCACAGGCGCTACCAATTGTATACATCCAATTCATGGTACTATATATTACAGATATTTTGAAGTTCTAAGAATACTATGTTGTTTTATATTACCAACATTAGTACCAGTGTATTGCTGGAATGAAGCCTGGTACTATGCTGTTGCTTCTCAAATTTTTATTAGACATCCACTGGTTATGCATTGTGTTTGTAGCATAAATAGCGTAGCGCATTTGTGGGGCTCAAAACCATATAACAAGTTAGTATTATCATTATTAAAACATATCGTGCCTTATTATTGCACTGAGAAAAAAGTTGTAATTAAAATTACCACACCTTCTGGCGTTGGAAAGATATTGCTTAGATTGGCTGCTATTTTACCATACCATAGCAGTAAAATTTTTGTGTATGATATAGTAAAATCTTATATTCAGTATCATAATAATTACCATAAATCCTGGCAAATTTACTATATTATATAAAAAAATTTACTATACCATATGAAAAATATTATTATGTTTGTATAGTAATTGTATAAACATCATAGACGATATCTCTTCAATATCAGACGGTATAGAAATTTTTATTGTGACTTTTTTTCTCAGTGTGGAAACTAGTTACAGTAAATAAAATCTAAAATGTCTTTCTAATATTTTAGATCCATACGTCCAACTGAAACCTTATTTGTTGGAATAGTTGCTGCTGGAGAAGGTTGGCACAATTATCATCACTGTTTCCCTTGGGATTATAAAGCTGCGGAATTCGGTGATTATTCCGTAAATGTAACAACTATGTTGATTGACATGTTTGCCAAAATTGGCTGGGCGTATGATATGAAGGAAGCTTCTCCGAAGTTGATAAAATCTGTAGTAATGAATAAAGGTGATGGATCTCACAAGCACAGTCATTTTGAAGTACAAGAACCAGAAAGTATATCAAGTTAAAAATACGTTTGAAAATGTCATAGACTATAAATATGGATTTATTTGAATCAATAATAATATTAATAATAATAGCAAAACGACGTACATAAATTACTGTGGTTATTGTTACTGTTATTATTATTATTCTTATTATGATTAGTAGTATTAGTAAAATGTGTGACAGTCAAATGATTATAATTTATTGGATATTTTACAAGAAATTGAAAGAAAATGTATATACATTTAATTGTTTTTCAAACTTATTGTACAATACGTGCGTCAAATACTATTATTATAAAATACGTATACGTGCAGATAAGTCACTTTAAAAACAACTATTGTTATTATTATTAATTCAGTCATATTATGTATGATATAGTAAATTTGTTTAGATAATAAAGAAAATTAGCACATCCAAGTAAAAGAGAAATGATTAAAAATTATTGAATACATGAATCGTTACTAAAACTTTTTCCATAAATTGTGTATTTCTAAAATTTTTAGTAATTTATTTTCCAAGTTCGTTAATAATAATTAGTTAAATTCCAAGTTAATAATAAAAAATTTAATAATTGTTAAAAATAAATCATTAAGAATTTTAAAAATACAATATTTATAAAAAAGTTTTAATAACGATTTTTTAATTCAATAATTTTTAATAATTTCTCGTTTACTAGGATAGTTGTGTGGTAATTAATACAATATTACATAATCTTTTACTATATTATATATAAAGCATTATTATAATGTTATTATAATTGTATAGATACTATGGATCTTTACGATCCTATTTACTAGGATACGATATCTTAAGTAGTGCGAAAAAGTACCGTAATTTTGACGATACTTTATATCAAGTGCAGGATTTACTTTCAATATTAATCCATGTGCAAAACTTTCTAAACGCCTGTATATTAATCATTCAAAGTATATCCTGAATGTCGAGATATAATATTCTAATTGTAATTTTTTTTACATATGATCTATAATTTTATTCTAGTAAATATTATATTGCATATTGTTTTATTTATATAATAATTATTATTATGAGCAGTAGAAATTGATATCTTAAGTGCAAATTGCAATATGATAATACAAAAATAAATAACAAATCATCGATTTTAAGCATAAAATGGTGATATGTTTAATTGGTTTTAATAAAAAAAATACACAACAAATATCCATGTTGTTTTCTTTGTTACTCTTGTAGCTTATTTTATTATAACTCTGAATGTTACATTATAAATAATATATTGTCTACTGTGAAGTTCGGGTAGAAAGTTCATTAAATAATGTTTCATCTCTAATAGTTGATGCTATTAATCCAATTAATTACGTTCTAATTTATAAACATTCTACTGCATTTTCTGTTCTAATTCAGAATTTTCGTCACAGTATCCAAACACTTTGCTTGAAGTAGAATTTTTTATTTTTTTTACCTATTGATAAGAAAATTTGCATTGGAATAGAAGTAAAGAGCATGTTGTTGAGCATTAATGTCAATGTCAAATGAAGTTATATAATGTTATAACGCAAAGTAATAAACATTACATCGACCGAGTCAGTTACACAGAAAGGAAAACGACTATATTTATAGATGTTTTTCGGCCTATAAACTGTTTTGGCTTATTTGAAATATATTTTTATTTTTTGCCTTAAATAAGGATTCATTATACGTATGCATATTTTATAAATGTTAAAAAATCTATTTTTGTATACGACCAATTAAATATACAATAACTATTATTACGTAATTTTTACATTTATATAAAAGCTTTAAATGTCAAACTAAATTGATAAATGTTACAACTTATATTTCAGTAATGAACTATATTTAATTACATTTATTATATAGACTTGAGAAAATCCAATTACATCTATTTCTTAATATTAAAAATGTCTTTTTCTCAATATGCAGGAATACTCCCCTTTAATCTAATGCCTAGATGGAAAGCAAAAAAATGCTTGTTTCAGTTGAATCCTTGTGGAAAAGAATTTTGAAAAAAAATCTAAAAATGCTGAAAATGCTTAAGTTTTTCAGTGCTTTTCAGCGTTTTTCAGCATTTTTCAGCATTCTCTTCCACAAGGGAAGGTAAATAAATTATTTAAGTACGCCCTAACGTGATTGATGTTAAATGATCTTCAAAAACAATATTAATAATGAAAATAAACTTTCATATATTAATTAATCTAATATCTACTATATAATAAAAAAGATTAATTGACCAGTATATTACATTAAAAAAAAACACCTGTACCGCCGATTGTTATGTTCGACTGATGTATAATTAACGAAATGTTTAATTCGTATAATTATAGATCATGATTCACGAAACTAGATCAATAGTAACAGGTGCATTATCAAAATTCGGAATAATTGAAATTTAAATTTCTTATTATATTGAACTTGTCACCGGCATCCGAGGAAGGTTGGCGCCTTCTAGTAAACGTGTGTAACCTTAAAGTTACGTCGGTGTTAAGATCAAGTGCATAGCACAATGGACGAGCTGAGATAATTGAAGGTCTTCGCCCTAGACCTATGCATTCAGAGAAAAAATTTATTATTTTTAAATAAATATACACTGAAGGAAATATATTCCATAATTTAAATACGAACCTAATAAATATTTATTTGATTCAAATAAAATAATTTATTTGAATTTATTTATTTATATAATATTTTATTTAAATAAAGGTTTTGTTTGTTTCTACACACATATTTATTTATTATTGTTTTCATTTTTTATAAATATTTTTTATTTACTTTTATTAAATTTTGTTCTCTCTCTTTGGTACACGGGGAAAAGTAAACTGAAAAAATACAAAAATGTTAAAAAAAGTTACCAGCTATTATTTGTAAACGGGGTGTTTTTTTTCATTTTATTTAATTAAAAAAACACCTGTATCAAGTGGTGTGTTCAATAGATGCATAATCAACTAAATGTTTAATTCGTACAATTATAGATCATGATTCATGATACTACCTCAACAGTACAAGGTTCATTTGCAAAATCCGGAATAATTGAAATTTAGATTTCTCACTATATTGTACTTGTCATTAGCATCTGAGAAAGTGTGGCGCTTCTAGTAAATGTAACCTTAAAATGACGTCGATGTTAAGATCAAGTGCAAAATATAATCGACGAGCTAAGATAATCGAAGGTCTTCGCGCTAGACACTTAGCTGCAGGGATAATTCAATTCATCAGATATCATAGTTTAGAATTTTATGAAATTCTGAAAAAGAAAATCAAAATGGACAGAAACTGTCGAAACGAAATTTTAAATGATCCGAAAAGGAATATTCTCTTAAACTCTTAAAAGAACGGACCACAATGATCTGAATAATTTATGAAAAGAAGCTCAAATGTCAAAGAACCCAAAACAAACTCTACGATAATAAGCGAGGAGTGCGCATATGAGCAAACGAATCATATTATCTAAGAAAAATATATAATAGAAAGAAATGTTCCAGAATATTCCATAAAAATTTGTCAAAAATATTCCTATGTCCGACTCCAGGAATATTTAAAAGAAATTCTTTTTCAAGTAAAAATACTTGTAATTTTGATTTTGAGGTAGTTATCGTTTAGATGATTCATAAAAGGATTCAGTTTATTTGTTAATCAATTTTGGTAATTTGCATATCAGTATGTTAATGACTTCAAAAATGGATCATTGATTCGATTCATTGCTTAAATTTCATTAAGAATTGTCCTTTACTGTGAACACCACGGACACGTCATCTAGAAAAATTAGAAGAAATAACAATTTTGATGGAACACTTTTAAAGCTAAATATCAAACTTGGAATTTCAAAACAATTCTGTCTTTATGATATATTTTAGCGAAATTATGTTTCTTTGAAAATTAATCATTTAGTTTTCTATATAATGGAACTTTCATTAAAAATTGATACTTTTTTCTCTCAGTGTATATTTATCTATTTTTTAGTTAAAATAATCAACATTTTAGTTAATTTAACTAGAATTCTGGTTATCAAAAAAATTCACTAGTTTTTTTTTATCCCAGTGCGGTTGCTAAAACAGAACATTTGTACGAAACAGTGAATCTTTAGTTTACAACGTGTGAGCATTGTCATTAGAAACTCGCGTGACTTGCAATATGTAATATGTAATATGTAATAAATTTTCAACGTTTTTATCAACATTAATAATTCATTTTATATGAAGTTTCATTTTATTTTTAATTGTAAACATTGAATTATGCTTAAACCCGCTTTTACTCTCTTTCTCTCTCTTACACACACTCTCTCTCTCTCTCTCTCTAACTCGCTCTGTAATAAATTTAGATAATTTTTAACTGCATTCAGGTGGTAAATAATATTGAGATGAAAAATCTTAATATTTTAATTATATAATTTTTATATTAATTTATATTAATTAATATTAATTAATAAATCAAATCATATTCCAAAGAAAATGCACTGAACAAATTTATAGGGAAAATTACCACAGTTTTCAACAAACAATCTTTATCAAGCTGATTTATGTATACTTTTTTTATAACCGTAAATAAGTGCAGGAAATAGCCAGCACTTATTTGTTGCAATATTAAAATTTTTGTCTGTGTAATCATATAATTTGTTGAAATTTTAAACCAGATATGTACATCGAGTTTTCAAGCTTCATAAAAAATGTTACCTTTTACTGATCCTTTTTTTGTTGTTAGTAAACTGTATGTATATTTTTATCTTTTTAATGTATGTATACTATATAAACACTATATCATTTTGAAATATGTTTTGATAACTTTCTGTTGTAAGATTAGTATCGATAAAGAACGTGTTTTTCTTATTTCAAAATTGTCAGAAACATTTTTTTTGAGTTTATTGTGTTTTTTAATTTTTCTTAGCTTTTACATTATATTATTTCTTTGTTAAATTATTGTATAATTTTTAACATAAAATGACTTTCGAAAGAACTTTTTTTGAAATCAAGGTCATACCCCTTGCCATTTACACTTTACAATATCATTATAATCTTTATGTAATAATTATTACATTAATATTTATTGTAAATATTACGACATGAAGACTTCCTGAACGTCATAAAGTTGAAAAATTACATTCAATCTAAATGTTCTGGTACCATAATATTTCTGGAGTCGGACATGGGAATATTTTTGACAAATATTTTTGGAATATTCTGGAATATGTTTTGCTATTTGGGTATAAAAACACTAGAAAATAATTAATAAAGTTTCCTTCATAGGTCAAATACATAATCAAATTGTATGATTCATAGCTTCAAATCATAGGCAAATAGTGTATCATAAAGCTTAATTGATTTGCAATTTTCATTAAAATATTATAACTTATGGAAATTTTTACTTTCTGCACATTGATTTATGTAAATTAAGATTTACGAATGAAAATTTAATTGTATATATTTTCCAGTAAAATTTTGCTTAACATTTATTTTATATTCATTAGTGAGTTGTTACAATGTATCCATAAATAATTGCAAGGAAATTCGATAAGTTAAATTTGAAAACATTTTCTACGCATTATGTACCGAAAGAAACCCAGAGTACTTCTTGCGGATGCTTGAAAAATCACGTAGACATCTTGAGAAATCATGTGATGTGACAAGCCGAGAAATATTTTCTTTCTCATTTTTCTCTTGTGTATCCACTTACGATAGAATTTATTGATAAATATAGTTGAAATTACCATTTTTATAATACAATTCATCATACTTTATTAATTGTTATAGTTAATACATTTTGTTATACATTTATAGTTAATATAATTTATTTTATAGTTATATATAAACTAAAAAACAATGTATATATAAATATAATAAAGTTTATAGTTAATAAATTTAGAATTAATAAAATTTGGTTCTTAAATTAACCAGAATATTGATTATTTTTAGATAATTAAAACTAAACTTATATAGTTAACGCGTAAATTAACTCTTTATTTAATATTATTTTTTGTGCTGCACAATTACTATTTAAAATGCACGACAAAAATTAAACAGAAGTATTTATACATTGCACGCAAATGTCAATAAATTTGTTTAAATTTTCAGTACATAAATACCAAGAATTATAAAAATTACTATACAATTTTTAAATTATGAAATTATTACGAATATTTCTTCATTAAATTACAAATTATAATTGCATATAATTACTTTCCGGTAATGATAATAGCGGGAATTGCAATAAATATTGATAAATAATTCGATTCGTAATCAATGAACAATATAAATTATAGTTTACTTCTATAATTAAATTTTATCATAACAATGAAATATAGTACAGAAACAATAGTTCTCTTGAAATTTTTTCTGTATTAATTTAATTTCAAAATGTCTTGTACTACATAAAAAACATATTTTATATAAATTATGATAAATAATGTATAACTTTAAAAATAATTTTCCAATATTTATCACGTTTATTTTTAATTATTGTTTCGAATTATTCTAATTTAATAACTGAATAAAATTGGATAAAGTTTACAACAAAGATAGACACACCTTTAACATTTTACCTTAACTTTCCAGAAGAGTAAAAAGTTAACAACGATAAAGTAATATCTCAACAATTGATTAACGATCGATTATCATCCCATCGCAAGCGTAACGCATTGAACGTCAAATTTTTCGCGCCGCGAATGGCGCCACTGTCGCCCTTAGGTGGCCTGTTTGTAGCAGCAACATCATATTTAAACTAAAGTCGCATGTTACCGGCGTCAGAGTCACAGTGTTCTTTAGTTTATATCCAGATATCTAACGTTTAGTTGGGTTTACGTTTCCGTAATTTATTCCTCGCAGGGGGAACATCTTTTAAACCTGTATCAGCGGGACTGACTTTCGGCGTGCTCGTTTATTCTGACCTTTCAAAAATTTTTCGTAGCAGAGGCACACGTCCACCGCTCGCGTTACATTCACATACAGGTAAAGATCAATTTTTACTCATAGAAATTTAATCGATCGCGAGAGTTATCATTGCGCCATGTCAAAGAACTTGTGTTTATTTTCTTTTCGTAATGTAACATCGTACGATTCTCTCATTGGTCCCCTTACGGTGTAATTTTCCATACGAACGTGACAATTTTATTCACATAAAAATTTATTATAAATCATCTTAACTAAGAATAAAAAAAGCGTTTAACTTTAGAAATTAATGTATCATTAATATTTTATGAAAAATGTGTGATCAGCAGACATTTTCTTATATCTCTTAATTCATTATTTAATCTTTATTTGTTATTAATTTTGTAAATGGGTTTTCCGTTATTTTCTAATTTACTCCTTTTTAATCTTACAATTCAACAGTCGTTATTGCATGTTCTTATTTTTCTTTTTTTTTCTTCTTTTTTGATATATTGAAAAAGAAAGCTTGATAATACGTGTAATTACTTTAAATATTAGCCTGATAGTAAATTTGACTGAAATTAAGATTAGTTGTATAACTTTGTTTATTAGATATTGTATAGTGTCAATGTACGCCCAGTAAACGAGAAATTATTAAAAATTATTCAAATGGCACAAATTTTTATTGAAATTTATTAAGGTTTACAGAACATTTTAGAAATATGAGTAAATTCTTAAGAATTTTAGAATTATGACATGGATTAGAAAGTTTTAATACAGATTTGTGTGCAGTTCAATAATTTTTAACATTATTTCGTTTATCGGGGACGTCATTCAATTGTGACTTTCAAGTGACTTTTTCATTAGCACCATGAGAGATATATGAATATTGTAATGTGTATATGACGACATACACTATGTTCTGTTTAATTGTTAATTGAATAATTGTTTCCTATACTTTTCATTTTGTTACACAATATGAAAATTTAATTAATTTCTCACGCACACGTGTACACTTACATTTACGTGTGTATTAGTCAGGGCTGTACCATGCTGAACTTTATTACAACATTTTTTATTTTTTTTAGTATCCTTTTCAATGTTATAATATTTCTTAATATTATATCTGACAAATTATAAGTGTAATAATTTGCATTTTTTCTTTGTTAAATTACATAAGTTTTTTATCAAATATAAACAATTCTGTTTATAAACGTGTTTTATATTTGAAATTGATTATTTTTTAAATAAAAAAAATTATTTTGTTTTGCAATGTATTCCTCGAAATATATATTAAATTTAAAAGTATAATATTATTGATCGTGCATATGTTTAATAAAATTTTGATTTATTTGGCAAAATAAATTACAAATTTGTTTAATTTTAAATGCTTCGGTATACTAGCTCTCATTTAATTGATTTATTAAAGTTTGGTAATAAAAATCGTTTTGCATTATGCTCCTTTTTTATTTATTTAGGACGTAAATGGGCATTTTATAATAAACGCTGTGTTACATAAATTTAAATTTTACTATAATTTTCTTTGACGATGAAAAACTTGTTAAAGTTTTTGATTTTTCAAATGCAGCGGAATGAGAAAAAGTATAGCAATTGACTTGAGTTTTTCGTGCCATTTCAAGCAATCTAGTTATATAATTTAATGAAAATATTTTGTGTCATTTTTCATTGCGATTGAGAGA
Organism: Leptoteleia sp. ZL-2020; assembly: GCA_022817305.1. NCBI lineage: Eukaryota > Metazoa > Arthropoda > Insecta > Hymenoptera > Scelionidae > Leptoteleia > Leptoteleia sp. ZL-2020. The sequence goes on along the minus strand of JABFPN010000238.1, from coordinate 32,341 downwards.
TCATACAAAAAGAAAATACTTTCTGGGGAAAAAAATTAATTTAATTTCATAATTGTATCAATTTGCTTATATGTATGTTAAATTATACTCAATTTAATTCAACAATGAATATATAATTTTTTTTATAGTTGTAATTTAATATCGAAATTTATAAATCTTGTAATTCAATTATTACTCGATGTAATACAAATTTTTTAATAACAAAATTTTAATTGCTTTTTTTATTTTACATTTTATTATCTTTTATATTGATTATATGAATAGATAAGAAATGTGACATATTTTAAAACAACAATATAATTTAGGTAATTTAAAGGACATTACAAATGCCATCAAAGGACACATTGGTGGGAAAAACATTATTAAATGTCAAAGTCTTTTACAAATCATATTCCAAAGTCCGAGCTGTAAATGTCTTTTAATTTTAATATTCTTTCATCAGTCTGATGTAAGTATAAGAAAAAAGACTGTAAAATTGCGTAACTAATAAAAGATTTAAAAGGTATGAAATTTACAAATAATAATACATTACATATATATATATTTATATATAAACTGTATTAATTGTCTAAAAATAATCAATACAAAGAAGTAAATTAATCGAAACGCTTAAAGCAAACGTTTGAGTAATATTTAAAGCGGGATGTTAAGGCAATATATAGATATTGTATTAATATAAGAGGGATTAATCGATAAGATTGACGGAGTCGAAGTTAAAGCGCGAGGTGGATACAGCCCTGGCAATGTTTTCCCGTACACGTGGTGGCCAGTAATGAACAGCCTTTCGAGAAATCTTCTGACTTGCTGGGTCTCAGTGGCGCGAGACCGAATGCGCCCTATGATTGGTCGGTCCCAACTCAGCTGAGCGCAAATTGTGGAACTTACTGGCTCTTTCGTCGGAACATGCCACATGGGTACCTGAGCCAAGTCAGAATGCAGCAACGACGCTCACGCGATTCATATTTTTGGATCACGATATAAACGCGTGATGCGATACGTTCCCATTTTACGCTTCCTAATGTGTCATCTAATTAATAATCATTGGTTTCCCGCTCGCACTTGCATGCCGAATGTCACGTTTCACTTTTCCCACACCATTTCGACATTGTTTATGTTATTTCGATTATTTCACGCGATGCGCTTGCATCCAGGCAAATGTGACGTAGTAACAAGTAATTAAATCACAAGACCAATTTATCGCTTTTATTATATTATAATAATTAGTATTTTTTCATCGATTAATTATCGCTAAAGTGCCACTGGAAATATAATAATGATGATGATATAATAATATTTACATTTAATTTATTATTCACAAAATTACAAAAATGGTTCTAAATGCAGACAAACTTTTTTTTTCTCCGTACCAAAATTTTGGTTTATCAAATTTTAACCAAATTATTTGGTTCAGGGAAACAAAAAATGTTTTCAAGGAAACAAATTGTGTCTTCGGTGTATATTGTAATAATTAGTATTTGTTTATTGATTAATTACCGCTAACATGATAAATTCAAGTGTCTCGATGATAAAATTAATTTCAAACTAATTAAATTTATCCGTACTGATGAATGCATGTTATCTTATTACACTTAATTCCATTATTATGATAATGCTATCATTACTGGATACTGCCTTTCGTGCGTCAAAATAAAAAAAAAAAAAAGCAAAAAATTGCTCTAATACTGATTTAGAATTTCGATGAATAATTGAATGGATTAGTCACTAATGCATGCAATCTTTTCATTGTTTCTTTGCATATTTGCAGTGAGTTGACTGAATTAAAACTGATGCGACATGCAAGTTTCAAAGGTAATTCAAATTTCAATTTGGAATTTGATATTTGAATTGTTGATGATGCGTGTCACGTTGAGTCCCTTAATTTCCTCGTTCGGTTCACAAACATCCACGTCACAATATTCATGTACAATGAACTTCACGCTTTGTTTTATCTCAAATCGGATGCCTCGCGTTTATAACATTGAATTATGTTATTAGACACTTTAAATATCAATCGTGGACATTTGATTATACATTGAGAGAAAAAGTTGTGATAATTATTATTATACTGCGTCGCAAAGAGATGACAAAGTTCATCCAATATTTAAATTAATTTTTTTATTATTTATTTAGGATTGCACAAGTTTTTATGATTCAGTATAATGATAATTCCTACTTTTTCATATAGTATAACAATTTCTAACGCCACTTTTTCTCTTTCTGGACAAAACTCACGTTACATCGTACGTCAAACGGGAAAAACATTGCACATAAAACTGTGCACCACGTACGCGTCAAGTTCCAATAAAATAATTCTAGAAAAACTTTTTGATATTTCAAAAAAAAATGTTTATAAAACTGATTTCATAAAAGTTGTTCTGTTTTGAACAACTGATGGTGAACTTTTTGTTTAAGTAACTATGCGCAAGAAGTTTGACATGACGAAATTCGAATTTATGAAAATGATAATTTAACATAATATTAACAACCATGGGAGGGGGCATTTTTTTATTTAACAAAATATTTTTCGACTAATTTTTGTATTAATTTCATTCTTTTTTTTTGTTCTTAATACTATTTAAAGTTGAATTAGTTGAGCATTAATATTTGAACTTTCATGCACTTAAACAACCTTCAACACGAGCAGCTTGCATGTGACTTACATGAAACGATGCCCGATAAGAAGTAGCTTCTCAAAATCTAAGTCACTATACGTTATCGCGTGCATGACATTTCTTCTTTTTTTTTTTTATTTTGTTTTTTTTTTTTTATTTACACGATATTGTACGGTAATTTACGTGATATTTTTTACACTAGACAAGTATATCTAGAATTTACTATAAAGTCTAATACTTTTTTCAATTCTTTTTTTTTCAATGTATAATATGCATTTATATATGCACATATACATTTTATTAAAATAACGATATTATAATGATAGAAGAGTCATTCAACTTATATACATACAGCATTATAATTTATATAGGCTATTATTAGCATTGCTTTACACAGTATTAGTAACAAAACCAAAATATAGTAGCTTCATTCTATTTTTATGTAACAAAAAAGAGTAATAAACTTCAATTTTCTTATTGCACATCTAATTATTTATGATTATTTTATTAAAATTGAATTTTTAATTGTGAACGTCTATTATTTGTCAATGGAAATTATATTACATAATTTATTATACTTTAGTTGCACTTTACAATTTTTATCTAAAGTAAAAATAAATACTTTTAAATAAAAAAAGACATTTTAAAACATTAAACTTTGTTATATAGAAAGACTCTTTGCGTTTAATTTAAATATTTCTTTTAATATTTCCTCATTTAATTATTTAGTTAAAAATAGCTACTCAACATAATTAATTTTCAAACATTTTATTAGTACAAAATGAACATATTGAATAATTAATTAAAATAAATTATTATTAAAATAATTAATTTATTTGTTATTATATTAATCCTACTGTTATATTATTAAATAAATTTATATATTAATGCTTGAGATATTATAATCTTTTTTTTTTAATTCACTTTTTTTTTGTGAAAATTTGTTTTTTGACAATACTAGACACATCTAAGTGTTGGAGTAATGCCAGTTGGTGCTGATTTAATAGTATTACAATATTGTAAATATTGTTCCAACATTATGAAATGCTGAAAAAATAATTTGTTGTTTTTATTTTGGAATATTATTCAACCATTTAAATATAAAAGTTATCTATATGTATATGCATATAATATTGCTTACGCAAGTCACAATTAAGTTATTTACTCTCCATTTGATTTTTATTGTGATTATGTTAAAGCTACCAATACAAATGATATACATTTGTTAGAAAAATGTAGTAACTAGTGTAGAAAGAAATAACATAAGAGAAGTAACACAATGTAGAAAAAAAATTTGACACAGAAGTGATTAGTGTAATGTAATCGAACAAGTTCATTGATTACATTAATCCCCAACTACTGTCAATGCAAGTTCGTAATTGTAACTATGATAAAGGAATATTAATCGTAAACGAGTAATTACGTTTCGTTCGAAATTGAAAATACATTTTCATTGTTTATCACAAATCAAACATTGTTTTACTTGAACTCAAACTTTCATCAAGTAAATATTAACGTGTACGCTTTTATGTTTTTATTTCTAATTTGTCAATAATTTCTCATTTTAACAAAAAAGAAAAAATTTATCAAAAAAAAAAAAAAAAAAAATATATAGTCGTAAACTTTAAAATTAAAATTCGTGAATAAGTAATACCCGCGTGAAAAGTAATAAAAATAAGCATTCATTATCTTTGTCACTGCCTTTTTCTGAATGAACAGAAATTACTGAATGCAGTTTATTTATCGGAGCGTTGGCCTTTAAGTGTTATTTTCATAGAAATACCGAATCAATAAGCTTCTAGCATGGAAGTTAATTAATCTTCGATGACGATTTTCTATTAAAAATTTACCGATAGTTCATTTATACTTGGAGGTATTATTTTTGTTAAGGTTCCCAAGGTAAAGTGTCACTTGTTATCGAAGTTCAATTTAGAAAAAGTTCCGCTAGATACATGCAAGTAAATATTTTAATGTAATAATAATAATTAAATATAGGGAAATTCCACGCACGTCTAAAGATAAGGATGTTTTCAATTTCGTAAAATGCATTTTTCGTATTGAAAGTTATCTGTTTGACTTGGTTACTTTACATGCAGAGAAATAAATGAGTTAATTTTACCATAATAAATATGAGTCGAACCCCAGAAGGCAATTTATGAGCATACTTATAATAAAAGTTGAATTTAATGCTAAAATAAAATATCTATTCCTATAAGTTTATTGGAATTTTTGCAGATTTATATGGCTTTTTATAAAATTTCCTTCATACATTATCATAAGAATGTTCATAAATTGTCTTTTGGGGTTCGAATCCATTTTTTTAATTGGAAAATTAACTGTTTCATTTTTCTGCTTGTACTACGTGAAATGCAACCTTTAAATAGTCACTAAAACGGGTTCTAAAAGATAGTTTGTTAATCAACTACGCGGTAAATGGTAACTTTTTATAATTGATTAGCATTGAAGGTAACGTTGAATTTTTCACAGATCAATAATTATTTGCATTTAAATATTTCTAAACATGTATTTAATGGAAATTCCACAAGGTTGAATTTCGACTACTAATGATTGGTATGGGTGTATTAATGATATATGTATGTATGAAAGTTAATGTTTCTTTCCTCAATTAATTGTTACAAATAAATAATGAAACAGTCTATCTGTTTTTATTTCAATTGAATTCACGTATTAAGTAAAAATTGAAGAAAAATGTATAGAAATATTATAATGTATCTTTTTAAGATATGAAAATTAGAATGGGTAAAGGCAACATAATTATTTTATTATTTCGATCAAAAACTTTACATTGGCATACATTGTTTCAAGCATATACGTTTAAAACATTTTAATCACGCGACACGTTTTATCAAGTTTGACGTAAACAATATAAGTACGATGGAATTTATTAATACTGATAAAAAAAAGTATATGACATTGTTGAAACATATATAAACCATATATGGACCATTTACGTTTCATTTTTACTAGGGTCAAATAAATTTCTAGCTTATAAAATTGAACTGAAATAAAAAATTCATATATGGACATATATGTTTTTCCTTAATCCATATATGGTCGGTATATGGCAACGATTGACTTCCATATAAGGAAATTATTGAAAGCATATATGGCTAGAATATTATATAAATTATTGTCATATATCGACCATATATGGATCACATATGTTTCGTTGTTACTATGAATTTAAATCGTCGAATTTACTTTTCTCAGTATAGTTGAAAAATAAGTTGAAAAATTGAAATTATATGATAATACTATTTGATTAATAATTACAGAAGGTAGATAAAGTAACTTTAACGATAAAGGTTAGTGACTCGTTAAATTACTGCATGTACAAGCGTGAATATTGCCAATGCCAAGGGCTTCTCGCCTCGAGTCAGTTTCAATCAGAAGCTTGGTAAAGTACTAGCGTGTCTATTGCCGTGCATTATGCACAATAAATATTTTTTAATTTAATGGTCAAACTTTTCATTCACTCGAACACATATATAATTTATACAAAATATACATTCTTATATGCAATTGAAAATGGAATAAAAGTTGAGCAAAGCTTGGCTGTATAACAATTTGATTTAGATTTTAGACAATTACTAACTGCGTAAAAGTGTGGAATGGAATAAGTTGGGAGAAATTGTTTTTTGGAAGAACGTAAATAAATTTGGTGACGCTACTTTTCTATGCTTTCTTTACAAAGTCATTCATATAACGGAATTTTACAGTGAGTGATCACGAGAGAAATAGGCTGACTTTTGTTCTATTTTAAACGGAATATAAATGCAGCTCTTAAGTTACTGTTTTATAATAAACGAATTCTATGATTGTTCATATTCATGAATTATATAATACGTAAATAAAAAAATATAATAAATGAAATTATATTGATTTTAATACTATATATAATATGTATTATTTATAATTATATTGTGAATTTCTATTAAGGACGATTTGATTGAATTAGATTGATTTTTGTAATATAAAATGCATGTTGAGTGTTGTAAAAGCATTATTAATTAAAGTAAAAATTGTATACGAATTGTTTTAGTAAAAGAAGATGACGCCCAACATTACAAGTGCGCCAGCTGGGTACGAAGAAGAAGACTTGACCGTGAGAAAATCAACAGGAATAAATAAGGAAAAGAAGATTTATAAACGACGAATTGTCTGGAGGAATGTTATAATATTCGGTTACCTTCACCTAGCATCCTTATATGGATTCTATTTAATATTCACATCGGCTAAAATCATTACTACTCTTTTTGGTAAGGATATAATATATATTTTTGTACTAAGAAATATTATTTCTATATTTTTACTTAAACTTTGGCCCATATCACTAATAAAGCTTTAATTACAATATCAATATTTAATAATTAATACTAAATTTATAATTTCAGCAATTTTACTTTATCAGTGTTCTGGTATTGGTATAACGGCAGGAGCTCACAGACTCTGGGCTCATAGATCATATAAAGCTAAATGGCCACTCAGAGTTATTCTTATGATATTCAACACAATTGCATTCCAGGTAATTATTTATTCAATATGCTATGGATATAATTATTTTATATTTCTTTTAATTACATATCATATATTTGATATATCAACCATCGTTAAAGAAAACAGAATTCACCTTTGCTCTATATTATCGACTTTAGAAAGCGTTCTCAATTTGAAGACTATTACCATTTTATGTAAATATTAATTTAACTTGTAACATTTTTAATACAACTATAACAAGTTTAATTTGGACTTTGTTTAATTTCTTAAATTGCTTTTTTAATAAGAATTAATACCATGTGAAAGTTTAGATAATAATTTTGTTATTCTTTCATAAATATTCCATAAGATTTTTGATTTTCAAAAGTACGTGCAAGTTTCAACAGTGCATTTAAGAGTTTACATTATATTTTTTTAATGCTACTTAAAATTATATTTGATTTTAGGATGCTGTAGTAGATTGGGCGCGTGATCACAGAGTACATCACAAATACAGTGAAACAGATGCTGATCCCCACAATGCAAAACGAGGATTCTTTTTCTCTCACGTTGGTTGGCTTTTGTGTAAAAAGCATCACGAAGTAAAGGAAAAGGGAAAAGGAATCGACATGAGTGATTTACACAGTGACCCAGTCCTCGCTTTCCAGAAAAAGTATGTTTTACACATAAAATAAGTAACCATATATTAGTGAAAATAATTGTCTATAATATTTTACTGTATGAAAGGTTGATTTTATATCCGTTAATTTGTTCATTTATAAACCAAAAGCAATGATAATGCGAGTAAAATGATACAATTGATACTATTATAACAAGATATATTACAAATAAAAATATCCATTGACATTTTATAAGAAAAAGAAAATTAATAAATGAACACGTGGGGGATTAATTTTTAAAACTTATAAAGTTAAATTGTTTTGCAGGTATTACTTGTTACTGATGCCATTGTTCTGCTTCGTTTTGCCCACTTTAATTCCTGTGTACCTTTGGAATGAAACGTGGTTGAATGCATTTTTCGTGCCTACGATATTGCGTTATACATTTACATTAAATATGACCTGGTTGGTCAACTCAGCTGCACATATGTTTGGCAATAGGCCATATGACAAGTGAGTTTATCTTATGAACATGGTTTTTCATACAATAATAATACTTTAATATAATTATAATAAGTTCATGTATTAAAATATTAATGTTTAATTATTATTTCAAAAGAAGTATTTTTGTAACTTGAATTGTTTAACTTTTTTTTTCATTTAAATGCACTATTTAACTATTATGTATAATATATTAACTGCACGTATGTAGTTATTTATTTTAATTTGTTATACGAAACTTTATCTTATTATACCAATTAAGCTAACTAATCAATTTATAATTATTACAGAACGATAAATCCATCTGAAAATAAAAGTGTCGCTGTATTAGCATTGGGTGAAGGATGGCACAACTACCATCACACTTTTCCATGGGATTATAAAACAGCCGAACTGGGAGATTACTCTTTTAATTTTACAACCGCTTTTGTAGACTTCTTTGCAAAAATTGGTTGGGCTTACGACATGAAGACTGTCTCAATTGATGTAGTGAAAAATCGAGTGCAAAGAACGGGAGACGGAACCCATGAATTATGGGGATGGAACGACAAGGACGTGACAAAACAAGACAGGGAACAAACCCTGATATTAAATCAATGGAAAACACAGTAGATCTTGTTTGATTACAATGAATTTACGAATGTAATATAAATGATACACAATCGTTCGACGTAAATTGATATATATATATTTGAAGGGGAAAAAAATTCAACTGGATTCCTAAGAGTCTCCTCGATCTGTCGAATTTTATTCCTCTTCAAATTGTTGTATTACAAAAACAACATTTAAGTTGATCGTAAACCATTTTACTCTTCTCGATTCGAAGACAGTGGTTTATTTTTGTATAATGAATTTTATCATTCGGAAGGATGCGAAACCTTAAACGTCGCAATTGTTGCGTTCATTATGGATATCGCTTTTTAGTGACGAGTCCTTTTAGTATATAATCAACGTGTATAGATATGTTATATAATTTAATGCAGTTCTAAAGTGCAAATTACATAGTACAAATCGAAAGAACGGATAAGCTTTACGGTTAAGGACAGCGATTTTCGTCGATATGATTTTGTATGCTACATGTATTAATAAATTATTGTGGAATGTGATTAAGATGTATATCTGGGGAAAAAGTAATCAAAGATTTGCTAGAAAATTAAAGAATTGGATGAAATTCAAAGTTAAATAATTATAATCAAGCAAAGCTACTGGAAAGACTTTGATTAAGTTGAATTTTTTTTTATTTTTTTTTTTTTGATTGAAAGGCGAAAAGTATATGAACGAGGATTTATTAACATTTATTGTATTACATTAATTCAACAAGTGCGATAAACGCAATATTGTAATAAACATCAAATTTTGAGTGTTTAGAAAAAAATTTCTCATGAAATTTTCTTCATTATCAAGTAAGATGAAGTTTACTTAAATTATATGTATGTTTTTTAACGAGTTCTTACTATTTGTTAATCACGTGCTTTCACTTGATTTGAAAGTATTCACTCTTACCATTAATAGATAAATTAATTTTTGCTTTCATTCGTGTGAAATTAATAATTGCATACAAACAAGTGATGGCATTTAATGTGTAATTTAAATTGTCGCAGAACATATTTGTCAGTCTAGTTCCTATATTATCATATAGATATTTTTTTTTCCTTTTTTTATCTCTTGTATATTTACCTGAAAACAGGCGTTTCTTGTATATTATAATAAAATATTTGATATTATTTAATTTGTTTTCTTTTATCCATTTGATATATATATATACACATATATTAGTTATATATTCAAGTATGATATGTTATATATCAAGTAGGATACAAAGACAAACCAGCTTTATAAACCTTTATATTTTATACCGAAAAAACGTACAAATTGATTTTTTACTGCATATTAATTAATAAAACTATTTATTAAAACAAAGTTAAATTATATAATATCTCCATTTCCTTTAAGTGGAATCGCCACATTTTCTTCATTAAATGTAACTCCTTCAGTAAAATATTTTCAATATTTTTCTAACACAGTAAGAAATATATTAAATCAGGATGAGAAATATATTACGGAAGACACGTAACTATACACTAAAGCCTCGCGTAGAGAAAGCTTCCGAGACCGGAAGTATTCACTTAGAGTAAGTAGTATAGCGCAACTTCGAAATAAAAATTCATTTAAATTGACAAGAAGTGTTTAAACTCTAAAAGCAATAATTTTACTTACATGAAATATTAAGATTTGAGTTTATTCATTTGTATGAATAGTATATAAATATCAATTTTAAATAAGTACACAATATGATTAGTATTTGAAAAAGTGACACTGTTTACCTGACTGTCCGGTTATGCCCTTAACATGAAGCATAGAGGCCTGGAATATCAGAAGGTTTGTCAGTTTTTACTATTTCATTTTTCCACTATTTCAGTGGAGGTAATAATTACTTTACTGACTAAATCCTTGAAAAAGAAATAAATATAAAAGAACAGATGTCTGTATCATACGTGCAATATCCCACGTAGAAATTGTGTTAGTTATTCTCCAATAAAGGTTATAGGTACATGCAATTTTTATTTAATAAATAAAAAATAAAAATGTTCCTTTCTTGAAATAATTGTAAACTTTCTATTTAAAAAATTTAATTTCTATTGCCGTCTTAGTTTTTCAGGTGTATATTATAAAAAGAGTTACGATTTTTATAAAAGACCCCTTATAGCAAAGAAATATTTTTGGTACATTCTGAGAATATTTTCAATGTACCAAGGAAATATTCTAATGTCCGGCTCCAGGAATATTTCTGGTGTATTTTTGGATGATTCGTACTTTTTTAATTTTTCAAAAATGTACCATAAATATTTCTAGAGTCCGACATGGGAATATTTTTGGGATATTCTGGAAAATTTCTTGCTTTTAGGGATGTTCATTTTGTACCGTCATTGCGCCCATATATTTAAAATATTAACAATATCTTAAACAATCTGTGTAATTTAATCACCAATTTCATCATTTTACAATGTAAATTGTGCAATCTTTCTCTGAGTGCACAAGAGCCAGTTTTAAACATGACCCTTTTTTGCATACGACGATATCGCGCTCCCTCGTTAGCTTCGTTAAAGACGCGGACTGTTTATTCTTTGTCTCTGGATCGTATCTCATCGAGAGATGCTCGAGTTTTCAGATTCAGAGAGGGAAAAAAAGTTACACGTTGGAATACCCTTCTTGAGAAGAGTCAACGTTTTAGCCAAACCCGGACCAGTTTCTTTAATTAATTGATTCGAATGAATAATTTAATTGATTTATTGAAAATGAATTTAACTGATGCGAGTGTCCGTTTAAATTGTCACAATTAGGTTGATTCAATTTTTTTTTTTTCAATGACATTTTAGCCATTCTTATTTATGCCGCGTTCCAAATGTAACGTATGGATACTAATATACGCTCACTTCCAATTAGCAACGAATAACTAAGATTCTGACATTTATTTCCTTCACTTAATTTGTCTCCAGCAAGTTTGTAAACAATGCGTACTATTAAACTTTAAACAAATAAAATTAATGTAAGCTAAGAAATATATTGCCTTTAAATACATATAAGTCATAAAATGTTAATTTTATTAAATTATCCACGGTCAATTATAAACAGTGAATTTTATAAATACGAGCCAGTGATATATGACACTTTTTATTTAAACAATTCACTCATTAATGACAGTCATTTTTAAGAATGCAAATGTCAAATTTATTTTTTGTTGAACAATTACCCGAGATTGCAAATTAATTCAACATGGGAGTTGGATCTTTCCCTTTCCCTCGGTTAATAATTCCTACAAAAAGTAGCCTGGTCTCCTTCACAGTTTTTACTTTATAGTTCGATACGCTGTATTACAACTAACTACTGTGCATGTAAAATATACCGAGGATATCTTGAACGTGAATATTTCTATCACGTACTATTTCGTTCATTTTATTCTCCTTTTACTTCCTTTTCGAGATGGATGAAAAATGACAATTCATTTATGAATTGCGAAAATGATACTGCACAAAAAAATAAATAAATAAATAAATAAATAAGTATAAAAAAGGAAAACAGGTTGTGTAAGTGCGCATTGATATTCAAAAACTTTTTTAAGGTGCACTGAATGCGTATTGTGCAAAAAAGGAATTCGTTTAAAGATTATGGAAAGTAATCATCTGGTTTCCATAAACTAAATTTATAGTGTAATTGCATAACTGTAGTTATTAAAAGAATTATAGTCTGAATTATATGTCCGAGAGCGCATTGAACCGAACTGTTCAGTTCAATTGAGTTCAAATTCTGAACACTCAATGTCAAGAGCAATAACACTTTAGATGCAACTGCAGTAACCAGTAATTATTAAACATCATCACTATCTTTCAAAAGCAATAAAAATACCGCTGGATACTTTACTATTACTTTTATAGTTTATTAAAACGTCAAGTTGGAAGCTGATTTAATGAAATGAATGCTAATAACCACAAATATTTATGCGCTTCTTTAAACATTTTTTTTTCTCTTATTTTAATTATGAAGTATTTCGAAGCAGCGACGATTTTAATTGATTTCAATTATCCTTAGATATTGGTATAATTATTTACAAGTTGTAACAAAATTAACATCAGTTCCTCCATATAGAAATTTGTTAGTTTGTTATTACAAAAAAAAGTATAACTAATTATACCAATATGTTATGATTATCGACATTTTCTCTTCTTATTACAAAAAATACTAATCATTCGGTATAATAATTATAGTTTACAACTTTTGATAATCTAAGATACATAATGATTAAATAATGAATTCCAGCTATTATGACTAGAAATAATATGATAATGTTGGAATATAATAAAAAAACATATTGAAACCGTAGATATTTTTTTAAATATATTTTATTTTAAATTTAAAAAGTCTATTTAATCTATTAATTATACTTATTTATATATTCATTTATAATTTAAACATATTGTATATAAATTCGTCATTTCTTTGATGTGGTACGAAAACACGTATTAATTCTAACTACAGTTATAGTTTACCGCTTTGGATTGCCTTAAGAAATGAATTGTAAGCAGATCAACTTGCGGTTGAAAGGGTTTCAACAACCCTTTTAAAAATTCGCTTCTTCTTAATCTTCTTTTTCTGCTTCTTTTGTATCTTAGAAAAGGTCTTATTTGCAATAATGTGTTCCCATTTTATATTTGCCATAATAATTATTTTTATTTTTCTTATTTATAAGAATTAATTTAAATTCGTAAGAAGCAGCACATTGAAAAGATATTTCTTTACATATATATAATATTAAAATCTTGTAATAAAAAAGACATGTTGGATTAAAATACCTTTAAAAGATATTTTGATTGCGTCAAAGAAAATTGTAACAATATATATGAATTTTTTATTTCCTTATATGACATAGTTAGACCACATATGGACCATATATGTTTCATTTTTACTAGGGTTCTATTTTCAAGTTATTAATTGAATAACTTGAATTATAAATTAATTATATTTATTTGCAATTGATTCAAATGATTTGTTATAAATTTGAATAACGTTTGCTTTCGGATGGAGCATAGCTTCAAATTCAAGTTCTAGTAATACAATACGTAAATAAATTATTTCCAAACCGATGAATAGAGTGGACTGGTCCGATAAAGTAGCCAACTTAATCTCCCGACTTGACCCTTCTGGATTATTTTTTTCGAGTTTCTTAGAAAACTGTTAGTTCGAAACGTAGCCTGTTATTTTGACGGAATTGGCCGAAGGTGTTTTGCAAATAATATCGCGTTGTGGAGAGGCAAGGAATTGTTTTAATTAATTGTTACTCCCGATTTTTAGGTATTGTCAATAAAAATAAAATAATTTGAGATGCATTCAGAATTTAATTCTTTGCGAGATAAAAAGTTTAGGCCATTACCGTCTCACATTCACACTAAAGTTTGACAAAGACATATTTTTTAAGGCGGCGGCTTGGTGTGACGACAAAGCGCGTGATTGGTGAATGTGAAGTAACGAGTTTTCTTCCTTGATAAAGGGATATTTTCTATCATTTTATTAAAATAATATATCGTATTATAGGGAATAACATAAATGTATGCATATTCCCAAGTTATTATAAAATATATTAGCAATAATAAACATTTTGTTTAATGGAGTGTAATAATACACTGAGAAAAATACAACAGAAAAAAATGCTGTTTTTAACTGTGTTTCAGATGTATATCTATCTTTCAGCAAAAATTACTGGTTTTTGAAAGCAAAGAAAGTAGTTTTAAATGTTATATTTATAGATAAAACTGTAATTTTAGCTGAAAGACAGATGTGCATTTGAAACACATTTAAAAACTGTAAAATTTTCTGTCACATTTTTCTCAACGTACAGCAACTCGCAGATAAGTATGCACATGATAGAATTTATCAACAAATAGTAAATTATAATATATATATATATTTGGCATATATATATCTTAAACATATATATATATATATATATATATAAGTTAATTTCAAGTATATTTATTATATTACTAAATTCTACCACAAGTACATTTTCGTCCGGGTCTCATTAATAATATAGCAAGCTTCATGATATAATTTTTCTTACTGTAAAAAGAGTACGAATCTGCCGTGCACAAATAAATCAATAAACAACGTCGATTAAAGTGTAAAAGTGCTAAACAAATGAGGTGGGTTGAGGAAAAGCAAATGGTCGTTTGGTGCGGTGTGCGCGTCCGGTGTATTGCAAATTTCTCGTGCGAAATTTGCAAGAAAGCGCGCGGTGTCAGTGTGGAGAGTCCCTTATCCCGGTATTGGGACCGGGAGATAGGGATCTTGCGAGCGCGAGGAGCGACGAGAGAGCTCGGGCACAGAGAGGCCGCGGGGCCTTTTCTCATTGAGTCAGTCAGTCAGTCAGTCAGTCAGTTAGTTAGTTAGTTGGCTGCAGCGAGCGAGACGGGTTACACGTCGTGCGAAAGACGGACGGACGGACGGACGGACGGACGGACGGACGGACGGTCGGTCGGTCGGTCGGTCGAGAGTGGTCCCTGAATTTTTATTTTTTTTTTATTTTCGCCTGGCTGCTCTCCGCGCGCTCGGATTCGCAACAGTTTTGTTGTCTTTTTGACAAAATGACGTACCCGGACGACTGAAACCGGGACCATCTGGTAGGGGAAGAAAAAAAAAAAAAACGACCGCGAGAGCGAGGGAGAGAACGGGAGCGAAGGAGAGAACCAGAGTGAGGGAGAGGGAGAGAGCGAGAAACGGGGGGAGATCGGGAGGGAGTGGAAGAGAGATAGGAGAGGAGTGAGGGGGGGGGAAGAGGGGGGAGTAAGAGAGAAATTACGAGGCGCAATACATGTGCTCGTTGTGCGTGCATGTTGCCGAAGTGAGTTTTGCGCGTGTGCTCCTCGCCACGGTACCGCCACGGCGTACGTGAAATTGAAAAGGATCGAGCGCGCCGATCGTCCAGGCGAACCGACACCGAACAGGCGAAAACACCTGCCACGGCAAATAATATGCGGCGGGCCACGATAGCCCTGGCCTCGGTTGCGGTTATCCTGCTGTGGCTCGCGCCCCGGATGAGCGCGAGGCACCGTCGCACGGGCATCGGCCATAAGCCCTCCGGTGACATATCCCTCTGGATTGACCGTCAGCAAATTAAAATGTTCAGCGGTGAGTAGTGCTCCCTCTCTCTCTCTCTCTCTCTTCAACCACGACGACACCACAATTCTTATAAATACCTCATCTTGACCGGTCTAAAATCAAAAAGACTTCTCCTCTTTTGAGCATCGCACTTTTCACGTGCCAATTCCGCTTCCTTCTCCACTCAAAAAGGGTTTATTCCTACTTGGCTGCCTTTGCGGTTCTAGTGTTCTCATAATATTATGTAGTATTTTAAAGAAATGTTAGAAAACATTCTTCTTGCCAAAGAATAGAACTTCCCTGGTTGAAAGAATATAAAGTTTTGCAATTTTCAAACATTGCAATGTTATATGAAATTTCACATACTGTATCCAAAATGTTTCAGACTCGAATTTTTTAAGCAAAAACTTGACGTCTTTTGAACTAGGGTTGTCACCCCACGGTCACCAGTCGTACTCCTTACCAGTAGTTTATGCTATCCCTTAAAAACCAAAAGCAGAATTTGTTTAGATGACTACGTAAAGCCGTGATAAAGCGCGTGACTGGTAACCGTGCGGTAAAGGGTTCTATTCTTTAGTAAACGACATTTTATACTTATATTTTAAATTTCACTACTACTTCATTATTACAGCATATTATAAAAAATACTACGAATTCGCACGTATTCTAGAGTTATCATAAAATATAATAAGAATTACAAAACACTCCCAGTAGAAGATTTGTATTTTTCTACATTCGAAAAAGTAATGTGAAATCATCTTGGATTGTAAAACCCGTAGAGCATTAAATTGAACAAACTATAGAAAAACGTGATATCAAATGTACATTCAATGTACACTAACTAAACTTTTTAATTAATTGCCAAATAAAATGCGGCTTTTGTAATTGATATCGATTATTGAAAACCTGCAAATTTAAAAACTGAAATGATTTATTTTGTTCCGTGCGAAATTCGCAGTCATGTTATCTTTACTATTTTTATTAAAAGTTTTATAATTATACGTATCTTCCATACATTTTGCGAAAATATAAATTTTTTATTATCTCGACAATCCCATTATTATCTAAAAATGCGCTCGTCGTCGCTTTTTCTTTCCATTATTTTCAATTATATTCAATTTTTTTTCGATTTATAATATCCTGCACTACACATTCGAAAAATACATTCATTTTGCGATTACTTTGTCTTGTTTGTTACATTTACTGGTTTATCTTTGTAAGCAGGAAAAAAGTGTATAAAGTACCGAGACGAATACTGTATAAGAATAAATGCGGACTGAACTCGAGAAATGTCTTTATTATATTTCCACAGTAACGCATTTTAAATGCATAGCCTTATTGTGCATTGTTGAATCGAAACAGGTAGAATCCGCTTTCCTGGGTTAGGAAATGGTTTCTTATAAAAGATGGCTTTTGAACGAAAAATTGTCATTTTAACAGGTCTTTAGATGAGCATGATTTATATGTGCAGGTACATTGAAAGGAAGTAACTGGTATTTTAAGCTTCGTCTCACTACTGTATGTCAACATTCTTACAGAACTTTTTATAGTGGCCATAAACGCCGCGAAGTCAATTATATTACGCTTCATTGAAAATAATAAGTATAATTTCAACGCAGACAAATTTTAATTTCGAAATTAAAAGAGTTTAGAATTAATTACTCTATCACTTAGGTTACTTTGTCAGTTTATTTTAAGAATGTAGAAATATTAAACCGACAAGCTTCAACTAAGAGAATAAAATATTAAATAAGAAATAAATTTAATACTCCAAAATATACATCAAATTGAATAATAAAAGACCGTTATTAAAACCTATGTAAAATCAAAATATAATGTATTTGTTAGATATGCGAATAATGTGCAGTAATAGTAATAACGATTCGTATTATAGTATAAACGTTAATGTAAAATAGTGGAATTTTATTGCATAATTATTAACTTTATTCCAATATCTGTCAAATGGTTTCTGAAAGAATAGCTATTTCCATCAATTAACGAACTGATTATAGTATCAATAAGCATTAATTGTGAGGAAGACATTGATATGGTGATATGAAATATAAAATTCAGACACATATTACGGAAAGTTAGAATATTATTATGTTATGGACTATAAATTTATTTACGAACATTAAACAATATAATTAAGTAACAATTTATTTAATTTAAAACTTCGTTTAAAAAGTGTCTGGTCTAAAACTGTATAAATAACCATTGTATAATTTTTTGAACTTAACCCTTCATCAGTAGACGGCAAAAATTTTTTTACGAGTTCAGTAGACAGTAAGAGACTCTCCCTGTCTACTGAACTCGTAAAATTTAATTACTTAATTTAAACAATTATTAGTGGATGAGAGCAATGTTCGTATATCTACGGTTCTATGGTTAGAAATGCTTTTTTTTTTAAAAATAACTTCAAATTGTTGTTAGAATAATATATATTTATACTTTTTGAATTTCATTTTAGTTGTTTTATCAGTGATAGTACTGTTTAGAATCACTGCCTTATGCACTCAGATTACAAACATCTGCTAAAATAAGTATGTTACAATAATTGTATATACTCTGAGTATATTCTTCTCAGTATATAGAGTTATATTTTACAACTGTTCACAAAAAAAATAATACAATTATCATTGGTGTAAATTTTTCTAAAATATTTTGGCTACAAATGCAGACATATCCCAAAAATATTATAACATATAGTAGCAATTACTCATAAACAGCAGTACTAAATTTCTCTCGGTGTGTTATTAATTCAACTACCCGTTAAAAATGCGTAAATGTGGGCAGGGTCAAAATTGGAAACATTAATATAAGCCCATTTTTCATTGCAGATCAAGGTTTTACAAACATTGCAAGGTATTTATATCCTTAGCATTTAACTCCCGGATAGCTTAGACCATTAAAGTTCAATCCATTTTAGAATTATAAATTATACAAGTAGAAAAATAACATAATATTATCATGATTATAAATAGTAATACTTTTGTAATCATTATATTTTCGTCGCCTCGTTGCGGAATCTAAAATGCACATGGTTTTCAAGTATTTAATTTTTAATTTACTTTAATTTACACCGAGAACAATTTTTTATGAAAAGTTCGTATAATTTATAGCAAAATTAGATTTCTATCTAATTAGAAATGTCATCGAGTGTCTGACTGGAAAAGTGATAAGCGCATTCTTTACTGACTGAAACAAATTTGTTTTTCTGTTCCTGTTCAACTAGACTAACAAGTCAACTACTACTGCTACTATAGTGATGTTACAGACTCGTTATACAAGCTCCGTCTTTATCGATCCGGCACATTTTTACAACCTCATTGGTATTGTGTTTTTTTGAAACATTGAATCGTCATTTCATTGAAACGTATTTAGATCGTCATCGATCCACAGGCATAACATTGTTCAGTTTTTATAGAAACTCTACGAACGAGAGGATGGAAAAACTTGTCACGAAAAATCTAGTCCAACTGGTTTTATTAACTTCTATTGATTCTCATTGCATTTTATTGTACATTCAATGTTAACATATTAGTTCTTCTTTGAGTTACATTATTCATTGATAATTATCTTTAGGCCACTTTTTGTTCTGAATTAAAATATACCAACTGATATGACGAATGTGATGTGTCGGTCAATGAAGAATGTGCGGACAGACGTATTAAAAATAAGAATTACTCTGAGAGAAATTTATTATTAATAGTCGCCACCGTATTTTATAATAACCCGGAGATATATGTGCATTTATATTATTCAGTTAATTAACATTATTTGAATTATATTTACAATTTATTTTCATTTCCAATATAAATACCCTTTCAATCATCAAGTCTTATTAAACTGAATTTAAATTTGTATGAAACTTTATAAATAAATGCTTTAAAATTTAAATAAAATTCCGCTTGGGATGTTTTTATAAAATTAGTTGTCCATAAGAAATTAGGTTGATTTCGAAATGCCGATAAACAAGTGTCTGTTCGAAATTAGACGGACAGGTACAAAAAGATGCATTTAACCAAACACTGATATGCGAAGATGTCAGTATGTGTTAGGATCAAATTACCTTGAACATAATTTTCGACGCCCTATACCTTGCAGATCGATTGCAACATCATATTATACATGTACATAAATAAAATGTTAGCCACACGAGATAACCGCGAACATATCTTTTTTTTCTCTTCCTTCCTTTCTTTTCTATTTTTTTTTTTTTTTTTAATCTATACCAGCAAAATTTGATTCATAACATTAACAAATATAAACGGGTAATTACAATCACTACAAATAATTAAAAAGTCATTATCATAATGATTAGATAAATTTGAGGAATCCTCCAACTATCTTGCGCGACAAAATGAAATTATTAATTTTTAATTAAACAATCGACAAAACATTAAAAAAAAAGGTTGTTATAATTGAAATAAAATTGGTAGTTAAACGTGGATGGATAAATTATAGCAGTGGGGGAAATAAACAGTGTGAAATTGCGTTTATTCTTTTTTAGGTTTGGAGATGGAGATTTATGCGATTACGGAAGGCAGAGTATTATCTTATCTTCTGGATCCCGAATTTGAAAGTAAACTACCAATTATACCTAGCGAAGTGTCGCACGTTAATTTCACATGGAAGTCCGGCGAGAAGAAATATTATTACAACTTCTTTAGATTAGAGTCGTGCGATGAATCGATACTGAAGACCCCATCCATCACGATTAAACAGAGAGGACGTGTGCCCAAAAGGCCAAAGGGTAAAGATTACTCATTGCTGCGGAATAATTAATTCGCCGCTATTAATTTGTTTACCTTAACATCATTAATCATTCTTTAATGTCCGTCCTTTGCTCGCTATTTAATAATTTCAATCAAATGTTACCTTTGAAGTCATTCCTTCGATTTGTTTGCAATCCATTTTCCACATTAAATTATCGTTTTATACAATAAAGCCACATTTGTAATCGTTAATTTTAAATTAAATTGTAATTTTAATCCGATGATGAAGTTTCGTCTTGTAACTGCTTGAAAAAAAAGATGTTAACTACCTGATATCTGAGTGGTTTTGATTGAGGTATTTTACTAAGGATAAAATGGTAGACAAGAGCCGTCAAAAATCGGAGATGATCCTACCCTATTCGTATGAGATTGTCACCGAATCTGGCAACACACTATATCCACATTTGAATACATTTACATATGTATGTCATAAATTAAGAGAAAGATCTTCTTAGAGCAAACCTAAAGGTTTCGGTAGTTTGCTGTATATATCAAATTATGAAGTACTCAAGTTCTCTGGTGCCGACAGACATAAAAATAAAACGACCTTTTAACTGTTTCTATACCGGTGTGTATAAAAAAAGTAATCGGATATAAATTGAACAAGATTTGTATCTCTAACACTTTTAGCTAAATTTAGAAGTGGTTGTAAAATAATATTAACACTTAAATAAATAGTAATTAACGTTTTACAATATGAAATAAACATGGCTTGTTATTCAGGATAAATATTTATACTTATGTTTGTAAGTGTACTGAAAACTAATCTAATGACATTAAAATTGATTTTACAGAATTTAGTGTATTGCTTCCATGTTCTGGTAATAATTCTGGAATCGTGCAATTTGGTATTGGTTTGACGGTCGAAACTCGCAAGGGAAAGTCCCTAAATGGAACACCCTTACACCTCAACCTCAGAAAAGAATGCGCCGTGCGCGGTGAGTGCGTCAGTCGCGCCCACGATCATCACTTCTCGACTCACACATACAGTTCTGTATCACCAGTAATCATTGACAATAATTTTGTGCATGCCTTAATATAAAACATAAGGCTCGTTCCGTCTATTATAAGCCACGGAACGAACGAGACATTAAATTTAGTATCGGTCATTTAAAGTAGCCGTTGACATTCGCACATCGAATATTCAATACGGGGCCATATCATTCAAAATCACAATACGATTTTCATTAAATATGTTTGCCAGAAATTAATTTTTTAATGATTAAAGTAAACCATGGACTTTTATTATATTTTTATTCCTGTTAAAAATATATAGTTGGGATTCTACATAGGAATTTGGCGCCGAAAATCAGTTACCTAGCTAGTTATAAGATCTCGGTTAGTTTTCTAGCTGGGGTCTTAGGTCGGAATTTAGGATCAGAGATCAACTAGTTTTCGACCTAGGACCCCAGCTAGGAAACTAGGCAAAATCCTATAAGTACCTAGGAACCTACCTAGGAAACTAGCTGATTTCCGGTGCCAAATTCTTATGTAGGATCCCAGCTAGATTTTTTTAACAGGGATAGTCAGTTGTACTCCTACACGAATTATTATTATTGATTTCAATATCTCAATTTATCCAAGTTTCATTATTAAAATTTTATTTGTCAAAGATAACTTTATATATATATATATGCTATATATATATATATATATATATATATATATATATATATATATATATAAAGCTGTATATATATATATATATATAGCAAGCAAATAATGTGTTTGTATTTTAAAATTGTAGGAGTTCTTGAAGTCCAACCTGATTCCGCGTGATTTACGTACACCGCAAGGTCCTGAAGTAGCTGACTCAAATGCCGGCGACAAGGTCTGATAGTGAGGCAAAAATTATAATGAAAAATGTGATCTCATGTGTAAGATTTATATATTTATTCCTGGCGATAAATATTAATGAAAATCCGTATTTCTAATATTTTAATTTGTATAAATAATTCGAAATGGTTGAGAAAATATAATCGATAGGTCAATATTTTTTTATTTATATTCCAATTATTAACTTTTAAAGTTGTTATGCACAAATTTAGTTATTGTATTAATAATAAAAATATAATTATTTACATTTATTTCACTTCATTACGAATCACTTGTTGGGACCAAATGAGATGAGATTATGTTGTAATTGAACTAATTAACTGAATGAGTCACAACAAATGAAACAATTATTGAAATAATAAAATTATATTAAGCACATTTTGCTTATGAGAAGACCGAAATTATGATACATAAAGAAAAAAAGAATACACATACATATACATGTAATGATTTACTTGTAGATATTGTTTATACATTTTAGCAAAATAATTGAACTAAATATAAATTACAAGTTTACATTTAAAATATCATTCTTAATGAATATGCCTCTTCACAGAAGTTAAATTCATTGGTAAGATTAAACATATCATTTGTTTGTCACTATAACTTTATTGTTATTGATAAGTAACTATGTTAATTTGATAATCGTATAAAACTTTTACATTGCGTTTCAAAGATAATACGCAGAAATTATTTTTAATTAATGAAATTATATAAGCTAGATGTATCATAATTCATATTGAAACTAATCTGTAAAAGTATAATTAATGCGAATGTATAAATCGACCGATATGAGTTAATAATTTATTGATGATAATAGAAATTAAATGTTGTACCGAAAGGTGATATGTTTCAGCAGTTATTGTAAAAGTAATTGCTGATTTTTACATACATTTAGTCTCTAATAATAAAATGTTTTTTTCTATTGTAACAATTATAAGTGTGAAATTAATTGACATATATATGCCTTTTTGTTAAAAACGATAAAGATAATTTTTATAATGGTATTCATTTTCTTGGCTCCACATTAAAGTAGCAATATTAGGAAATAGAGAGATAGAACGAAATAATTCACGAATAAATAATTAAATTTGATATTGATATCAAAATAAATAAATCAAATCAGAAATTAAAAGTATAATTTTGCGTAAAGTACGTTTACGAAAAGGACAACATTTGCACAAATATCTTTCAAATTCCTAATACTGCCTTAGTACCAAAGCTGTCGCAGAATTTTATATGGAATATAAAGACAAAAAAAAATAACATGAAAACTTTAATTACATTGTAGAATCCAGTCCCGGACCTTGCCCCGATGGATATTTAGGACCCCCGCATTGCAAGAAGGCATTGTGTTATCCAAATTGTATGAACGGTGGAAATTGTACAGCACCAGGAGTGTGCTCCTGTCCACCGGGATTTCAGGGACCTTACTGTGAAGGCGGTAAGTACTTAACTGAAAAATCCATTTTATTAATTTTATATTTTATTATTATAGTAGAAAATAGTAAATATCTATTTAGACTATACAATTTAGGTACAAAACTTTCCTTTCTTAATATAAAATTTCAAGTTTAATACATTCGCAATGGAGTACTTGATTTTATCTAAAACAATATTCCGGGTCTCCAAAACTTCTCTTCATAAAAATGCATTTTGAATATGTAACATTATTTAAACAGGTAACAGAAGATACATAAAAATGAAGATATTTATAGTAATATTGTAATAATCTTATAATAACAAGTACTATACTTGTATTAATGTTGAGATTTTATTTGGAGACCGAATGTTCAGTGGTTCGTTACACAACTTTAGACAAAGCGATAGCGGTTTTGCAGGCGACTTTGATGCCGCCCGTGAGGGCCTGGTAGAATGGAGCCTGCTCCGCGCCCAATTCCAGGCCAGTGTCGTGGTGCTCTTGTTCCTCGTCTCGAAATTTTTGGATGGTCTCCATGAGTTCTTTGTCGACTTTCTCGTCGGTCGCCATGATCGCCCTGAGCTGTTCGTTGTAATGCTCAACAATGACCGTTTCAACGGCTACCGTGCAGGCCATCGCGGCTTTTTCTCCCATGAGCGCGGTCGCGGAGCCAAGCAAATATCCAGCAACATTCCAGATCGGAAGTAGAGCAGTGGGCCTCGCGCGGTGCTTTTTCATGAGTTCCTCGAATTTAGCCCGATGTCGCTTTTCTTGTTCCCACATGTGCTTAATAGTGGGGCCCATTAATGAATTGCCTTGCAAAAAATTACATCATTTTTTTTATACACTTGCTTGTCTCATTCCAGTGTTATCAAAACATTTTAAAGACGTTTCCATTGGTACTCATGCATTTACAATTACCAACTTTTAACTTTACCCAATTTAAGTTTATTTCGTTTTCTTCCCCCCCCCTCCCCCCCATGCAATTACTTGCTGCGCTCTTAAACTCTTTTTACTTGTGCTTCAGTGTAACATTAATACAGATTAGTGATATCGTGATTTTATGATTAAAAAAAAGAAAAAAATTAAATTGAACAAAATCATGTCCATGTATAGATACATAAAAAAGAATAGGAAATTGTTATCAAGTAAAAGCATAATGAAATAATTTACGTTTACGTGATTTTATTTAAATTGTTACATTAAAGTTACATCAAAAATGAATGAAACTTGATGGTGTATTTTCAAAAAAGATTTTTAATCATAATAACAATATTGAAACAGTTTTAGTTATTAGTCGGGTGTTTTTTTCTTCTCTTTATTAAACGTGTTAATTTTACGAATGCAAATCGAAAAATTAAAAAGTGGCGATTTTATCTCCTTAACCAATTTTGATCAAAGATAGCGTGAATTATTACCTAAAACAGCCATTTGTCCTGCATAAATTCGGTCGGCTCCCAGTTCGCCGGCATGGTCAACTCTTAAGATTGAATCGAGCAACTTTCCTGCTTTTGTGTTTGAAGTCGCTGCCGACATTGTATTAATTAACCGTGCCCCTTGCGGACTCATCTCTCTGTACAGACATATAAATAAACATAAGACACATTTCATTTACTTTAATTCTGACCTTTTTCTTGTCTTTTTTTGATCCTCACTTTTAAATATTTTCGAGTTTCATTTTTCATGCAATTTATACGCTTGGTTAAAAAAATTAATGACAAACAATACAAATAAACCATTTGGAATTCAGGAATTTGTGCGGAGAAATGTCTGAACGGTGGTAAATGCGTGCAAAAGGACACTTGCGAATGTTCCAAGGGCTATTTTGGACTGCGTTGCGAATTTTGTAAGTAATCCCAATTATGAAAGGGTAAAATTTAATTTAAATTTCGATTCAAAAATTGAAATTTTAAACTTTAATATTTACAAATATATCATCAATTATTTTACCATTTATTTAAAACAAAAATATTTCCTAATAAAACATAATTCAATTAAAACATTTTGCAAGATGTGTCTTCAGTGCACCGACAAAAAAAAGTTGTATGAATATTTACTGTAATTCTATTTAACTTTACTATACTAATATAATTATAAGCCGGAGGGTATCGTCAAAGTACAACTGAAAGTTTGATATGGTACGGTAAAAATGTCAAGGGTATGAAAATTATAATTTTACTGCTCTTAAAAATAAAATGTTGTTGTATTAGTCCTGCGGGCTACCAACATATTTCATTTTCATGGTGAGTAAAATAACGTACTCAACTCGAACAAAAGTGATTTTAGGTTGGTGGCCCTTCGCCTTTGGCTTGGCTTACCAACTTAAAACCACTTTTTTCCCCCGAGTTGAGTAATATATTATTAAATATTTTACTGTTGTAAACTTGACGATATCCTCTGGGCACTAGAAGGTATTGTAATTTTCATTGTATATATGGTAATATTTATTTCAACTTTTTTTTCCCCAGTGTGGTAGATAAAGAAAAACAGTTGATGATGGTAACTAAATAAAATGATGGCTTAGTATTATTATATATATAAAATAATGATGGCACGCAACCTATTTTACAGCCAAATGCGTTATTCCTTGCTTAAATGGTGGAAAATGTAAAGGTAATAACATCTGCCGTTGCCCGCTCGGCTTTAAAGGTGATCATTGCGAAATTGGAAGGCGTTCGCCGCAGCGTTCGACTTGCACGCAAGCATGCAGAAATGGCACTTGTCAGCCAGACAACACTTGTCTTTGCGAACCAGGATGGTTCGGGAAATTGTGCAATAAAAACAAGCCGTGGGCTTAAGCATTGGCTGAATTTCCGTTTGAGCTACCACCGAACAATTAAAACAAGCCAGAAGATTGATAATAATTGATAAGCCCGCTGCTCATAAGTATTTTTGTCAAATTGTACCATCCCATTTGCGATTGTGATTAAACGCAGAATTGTTTTCTAAATGATATCAAAAGCGACCAAGTTACAGTTAGACAAGCCACGTGTAACTAGTTATTAAATAGTATGTACTGCGCATGACGAAGGCATTCGTAAATTATCCCACTCCAGATGTGATATGTAAAGCTGTTTTATACAATTTTATACATTAATTATTATAAATATTCTTTTACACCGTTAGGAATCTTATAACAATTGTATTAAACTGAACTATATAATAAATTGTTTTTATTTTTACCCATAACTTTTAGTTGTAACTATGTATTAGTTTATACTATGTTTGTATTAGTAGTATTTTTGGAATAAAAATAAAGAAAACAAGAAACCGTTTTGACTCAACTATTTTTTACAGATACATATTAAAAATGCTTCATAGAAATTTTTACACAATTTTAATAATGCTTAATCTAAAAGCATAATTTTTCTATAGATGCAATTGAGCTATATGCGTGGTATAGTTAAAGCAATTAATGTTTTATCTGTTCTCTTTACTAGTTAAAATAATACAAATGATCATTCAAGAATTATTCATTGCTTATTAATTTGAATTCGCTTAGTTTTTATTCTTAAATATTCCAACAATTCAAGTGTTACTTATAAGAAATATATGTTTAACATGTTTTATATGTGTATTTTATACAGTTTCATAATTAAATGATTAGTAATTTGTCTTTTAATAAAATTTGTAATTAAATACTTTTCAGAAAATTTTAGATTAGGTGGTCATAGTTCCCAAAATTTGGAATTGAGACGTTCAACTTTTCAAAAGTACTAACTTGGAAAAATAACAGATACAAACAAAAGTTTATTTTTAAAAATAATATGATCTCATATATTGCTCAATGCATTTTCCATATATATCATCCACTGCTATGTATGTAAAATATTACAGCATATGTAAATATGTCAGTATATTAAAATGTTTATACAATTGTAAATAATTTTTTTATCATAATAAATTAATACTTTATTTTATAAATTTTAAATATATTTCCAACGTTTAACGCATTAAAATTGAAATATTGACTCAACTATTACATTAAATATATAAATAACATGCTGTGGATTGAAAGTTCCATCTGCACGATTACGGATTCAACTATATTGGCATATTTAACACACCAGTTCCAGGTGTTCTTTGTCATAGGGGTCAAATAAATCAATGTTACCAAGAGTTTTCACCAAAATAAGATTTTATACTATTTGTTTAGAAAGGAATACAAATACTTTCTTGATAAAATTTTATGAGAACGAATGGATATATTTTTAAACAGACAATCTATTTTCTTTTCATTATTGATTTTTGTTTCCCTCATGATGTCATTTAATGAAAAATAAAAAACACAAATACAGTGAGAGCTGAGAGAAATTTAAAAAGTATTTTTAGTTATTGATTTTTCTGGTAGCTATAAATATTTAGTGTTCCTAAAAATTATTGAGATATAAAAATAAATAAGATAAATAAATGAAGAATAATATTTAATTTTATTGTATTAATTGAGTTAGTTATTAGCTTCAGTACTACCTATCATAGTTCCAAGAGATTTTTAAAAACATATTTTTCATTATGCGATTTTCTTATTTTATTCTTATTTGGGAAACATCATAATGTATATAATTATTAAATATAGAAGATGTACTGTTGTGATTAAATTGTATTTTTATCATTTTTCATCATATTTCATGCAGAGTAATGATTTTTATTTGTAAAACAAGCCCATTATATTTAAAATTATTTAATTTTTATTGTTTAAAAGACAAAAAAATCACGTAAATACATTCACTCAAGAACTGTCATTATAATAAAGTATTAAAACTGTCAACAATTTAGATAAGGTGAAAACATCTGCCTAGTATTTTAATTTGAAAGGTAGTTAATTTAAATCTCATTGATTTACTTCATTAATTTTACCTCATTAGTTAATCTATTTATAAGCATACAAAGTGATTAGCTAATATATAATGATGTAATTTTATTAGTAAATGACCAACTTAACCTCAAAGGGCACAAATTCACATATCGCACCTAGAAAAAAGGGAACAAAAAAGAAGAAGAAAAAAAAAAGAACAGAGCAGCAGCACCACGCCATGAGTGTATAAAAAATAAACACACACAGACATGTGCGCGCGCGTGCAAACACGTGAATTCATAGCGCACACACACTCTCGCGCGCGCGCGCGAGCACACACGTATACAGGTAGGCTCAACTTACATTAGCCTATACGAGGATCCTGCAAGGATGCGGGACTGAAAAATCGTCATGTTGCGATGGTTATTGTTTGGAGAATGGCAAGGCGATAAAGGCACTCCTGGCACGTGGTTGGAGTTGTGGTCGCCGAGGAGCTCGGATGAGCTCGGGCGACGTAGATAAGCAGCTTTGTTCAGTGTGTGCCGTCCGCCATGATGTCGGCCATTTGAGTGCGTCGGCCAATCAGGTTAATGTGAAGCCGCGCGTTTGTCGATGGTGTTGGCGTTTGAGCTGGGAGTCCACGAATTTGTGCCGTGTGAGGTGATGAAAAGGTAAGTGAGCGAACGGAAAAGGGTGATGGTGCGTGGGAAAGCGCGAGACAGCGGCTCGGCGCGCGGGTTGCGACGCGGTCGCGCGAATTTCGCCCCGAATGGACATCGTCTGCTGGGGCGTTGCAGCGCGCAGGCTCGCTCAAGATGGCCGGGGCTGCTGCGCGTGTCTCGCGTCTCCGTGGGGCTCGGGGTTTGAACAGTGCCGACGGCGCGATGTCGATCGATATCAAGTCGAGTCGCGCGCTACAATGGCGGACCGCGCGCGTATCCTTGCGAGTTGCCGTTGCGTCGCGACGTCGCGCCGCGCGTCTTTCGACGCCCTCGCCACTGAAATATAGGTTATAACTTGGAACTCGGAGAAGAGGAAATTAGCCGAGAGGACGGACGGACGGACGGGCCGTGGGGCCGCCACGACGTTTTCGTCGTCCAAGTGCTCGCACGCTCCGGAGGTGATTGGTCGCTCGTTTGATCGCTCGTTTGATGCCTCGCGCCTTTGTCCAGCGGCCTTTTTCGTCCCGTGGCGCGCGCGCGCTCGGTCGCGGCCAGGGTGTGGTAGGAACGCGCGCGAGTCGCGTGACGCGAGAATTGTGTGTGAGGCTCTCGCGGCCACTGCCGCGGTGCGTACGCAGCTCGCGATTTTCTTCACTGGGCCTGCTCCATAAGCGTCGCGCACCGGGTTGGCGTTTCCGCGTCGCGGCGTCGGCCGATGCGCCGACGACGACGACTCGACTTCGACGTCGCAACCAAACACCGCAAGCGCGACCGACCCAAGACGCCACGCCGCCGCCGAGCCGCGCGGGACGCGCCAAGCATCATTTTTCATTTGCCGTTTCTTTCCATCCGTATTTTTCGCAAGCGCCACCACTCCACTCTAGTTTTTCATCGTCTCATTTCTGTTTATTATCGCGATAATGTTCCAACGCACGCTTTCATATCATTTCTTCTCAACAACACCTTTTCCCGTTTGTTTTGCTTCCCTTTCCATTCCTCTCTTTCGACCTTTCTATACATCACGTTTCTATTTCTTTTTTTTTTTTTTCTTTTCATTTGCAATTCCGCGTGTTTGTTATTGTTGCTCATTAATTTTGATTATGTAGATTGGCTGAAATGAGTTAACTCTTTAAAGTGATACTTTGATGAATATTTAGGTTAACCTACGAATCTTCCGATCATAATGTTGCTAACTGTTACAATTTTAAAAGTCTTTGAGGAATTATTCAATTTTTGTCTGTTGATTTTTTTTTATTATGTTTTATTTATTTATTTATTCATTTGTTGCCCCGAATGTTACAGATTATTGGTTAAACAAATTGCATTGGGATTCTATATTTTATTGATTTCTGTTTGTTTTGGTATCGCATCTACGGCTAGTTATTTCTAGTTACAATTTTTTTTATTACAACTAAGAAATGATTCTTCTTCCCTATTTGGTCAATTTTAAATATATCTTAAAGATATCCTTATTTTAGAATGTTATACTTATTGTTCTAACTAGTTGTCAACATTACTTTCAATTAAAGTTGTTTCACTTCTTTGATTTAGAATACATGGAAATATTACTGTAAAAAATATCATTGTTATTCAATTTCAATTTTCCAAAAATGATTCATCTTATCAAAGAGGTCATTTGATTATTTATAGTAATAGTGGATACTTACTTTTTCCACACAAAGCTTTGCCCATTAAATTTGCAAGAAATATTTATTTCTTAATTCATAAACGGTTTTCAATTTAACATGTTTTGTGTTTCAATTATATATTTACTGCCAAATTTCAACATTATTAGCTATGTATTTATAGTTTGAATAACTTTTCCTTATTTAACATTTTTATAATATCTATACAACTATTAAATTCAATAAATCCTTCATTTTGACAAATTATTTGTTCATTTCAAAGAAATAATTTTGTTGTTGTATATAACTCACAGTTTTTATTAAAATTTCTTTCCAATTACTGCAATATAATTGCAAAAAGTAATTATCAATTTATTGTTAATCTTTATCTGCTAAACATTAATTTATGTTCATAAATAACTCAGCAAATAAATTAAAAAAAAGTGTAATTGACATGAAATGGTATAGAAGATAAAAATTATTGTACAGAAAAAAAAATATTTATCAACATAACACTTTAATACAATCATTTCCTTTATTATTAACGCATTTCTTATTTAATGCCATAATCAAATAAATAAATCTGAATTAATACAAATTAATTTTTATTACAGGTTTGTAACTTATCAAATACCTTGAGAAATTAGAAAGATTATACAAAGCTAAAACCATGGAGAGTCTACCAAATAACGAGGGAGTGGTTGAAAGAGTTGAGCGGATAGACAGGATGGATCGAATCTCGGATGATGATGAAGATCACAGTACAGAATCTGAGGCATATGAAGGTGATTTGTTGACAGCAGCCATGGATGATGAGGTCACAGCCCAGCTAGCTGCAGCAGGTTGGCAATACAAAAACGCTAATGGTGATTTCCGTTTTTTTGCTTGTTCCTGATTTCAGTTACATATAATTTATTGAATAATGATTTACATTTCAAATACTCTAGTTAAATTATACAGTTTTTATCACTAAACAGAAAAATTTATGTTACATTACAATTTGTTATTAAATGGCATTGGCAAAAATAGATATGCATTTACAGTTTACATTGATCCACCCTAGTGGAAATGATTAGCTGAAAAATGTTGAAAAATGCTGAAAAACACTGAAAACTTGCTAAAATTGGGACTTTCCAG
This sequence comes from Leptoteleia sp. ZL-2020, assembly GCA_022817305.1. Classification (NCBI taxonomy): domain Eukaryota; kingdom Metazoa; phylum Arthropoda; class Insecta; order Hymenoptera; family Scelionidae; genus Leptoteleia; species Leptoteleia sp. ZL-2020. The sequence continues at coordinate 208 of JABFPN010000238.1, read as the reverse complement.
CATTTTTCATCATTCATTTTCACAAGGGCAATATGAAAATAATTTTTTAATCCTGGATTCATTGTATTTGAATATAGATATTTTACTTTATAGAAAATTATATTTACATAAGCTTTTGAACAGAGGCAAATTTAAAAAAAAATTGAAAAGTTTTTAATAAGTAATTATATTGTGATAAGCATTTTAAATTACAATATTAATTATATTT
>JABFPN010000237.1:0-56722 GCA_022817305.1 Leptoteleia sp. ZL-2020 | reverse complement strand
TTTTTTCTGTTCACTCCTCCTTCCATTCCGATGCTCTCTTTTTTTTTCTCACGCGTTTGTCGCCGCTTATTGAAATTCGTTCGCACGACACGCGTCCGACACAATTTATCGATTCGCAGCGGCGCCGAACTTGGCCCGGCACTAATGACCTCCGCGACTGATGGCGACCCAATCTTTGCGCGCGGATAAAAGATAACTTTACACCGCAGCTTCGTCCGCCCGGGGGGCGACTGTCAGATCGCAAACTTCGCCCGATATATTCGCCCACGATTGGTCTCCTCGAACGTGCCACTTTGCGAAATCCGAATAACGACGTGGTCGTTGTCGCAAAACACGTTTGTCAAATGGCTTCGCAGCTTTATCACGGGGCCCGTCCATTGCATTTCGACGGCGGCTCAAAAATGTCCGGCTATTCGCAAACACACTTCGCGCTCGTTCCCTCCGTTAACAACGAATGTTTCAGCTCACCCGGCCAAAGGCAATGTTCCGTGCGCGAGACGCGATCCGTCTTCTAGGCCGCGTTTGGCATTTTTTCCATGTCACGCAAATAACGACGCGGGAACAACGGTGACACGGCGTTCGGCTTTCACCGGTACGCGTGCCCATAAAGTTCCGTCTCGCGAAAGGTCCACTGAAATAACGAATCATTTCGAAATAAATCGTGACGTCGATTCCAGGACAGAATCGGGCCGATGACAAGACAATGCTCATTATGCAGGTACACGCGGCCCAGAAAAAAGAGAGAGAGAGAGAGAGAGAAAAAAGGAAAAAAGCGCGAAGCAGAGATCAAGATCCACCGGAGTCGCTCATCAATTAATTACGGAATAGTCCGAACGAGGCGTACTTGACGCGGAGTGTTTGTTCGAGTACGGCAACATTATCGAATAACATTATCAGCGGCGCGTCTGCGAGAGTCAGCCTTAGATCATGATTGCCCCGGCGAGGCGAAAAGAGAGAAAGGAAATGAGACGAAGGCACGAGAAAAGGCAGACAGCGGGAGAATGAGATTGTGCCAAGATAGGTTGCCGTCAAAACTGGTAGGCCTTGAGAAATTATGCGAACTATTCCTGCCAGTTGGTCCCGCCATGAATTTACGAACACCCGGCGCTGGACGCCGCGCGCGAGTTTTACCTGCGCGCCGGGCAGACAGCAACTTGCGACATCGGGACCATTAATCTGCGCCTCCCGATCGGCTATTATTAAAAACGCCTTCGAAATTGTGGCGAGCCGATAGAAAAAAATTTGTGTCGACCGTTACGCGCCCTTCCTCGTGGCGATTATTAAACGGGCCGTCCGGGTCGTCGGTGGTGCGCGACGCGCGACCAAACGGAGTCGCGTGAATGACGTCCGTTCTGGACGAGGCTCGTTGGTCTTTGGCAAAAAACGGTGGATGCTGGCCACAAGCACGTGACTCGTCCCACAAAGAAAAACGTGCGCCGTTTCTCGTGGGAGCAGTCACGTTGTCTGACGTCGGTTGAATTTACATTCGCGCCGCGTAACCGCTCGCGGTAATATAATCGTTGACGGTCCGGTCATGTCAATAGTGACGTGCTCACATTTGGAGATATAACTGAGCCTTTGATAAGAGTCTGACCGTGGAACAAGACGGAATATGAGAGAAGCAAGGAGGGCGATGGGAGGGGAGATTCTTATGCGCAGAAGAAGAGATTGAAGGGAGAGGAACGACGCGGGGATAAAAAAAAAGGCTCTCTGGAGGATTGGACACTCGTAGATGCCGAGCACGGGGTCCCCTAAAACGTCCACGTACCACGTACGGAGGGGATGCTTTTGCCCGGGACGGGAGGACGGTTGGTCGTCCAGACGATGCCGCCAAGTGAATTCTAAGAGGATCCACTAAAGTGCAATTTCCTAGATAGAATGCAGCGTTTACATGCCAGACGAGTTTCTTGACTTTTCATGGAATACTTGAAACAAAGTTACCGTGTCGCAAACAACATTGCTATTCCAACGACACATATCGCTGAATTACGGCCGGTCCTGCTGCATAATTAAATACGTCTTGCAAATTTAATCTTTTTATGATCGAGCGGCAATGGCGGAGACGTCGACTAACGTTTCGGTTCTTAATGTACCATGAGAATCGTGGCGTAACGGTACGAGGTTACTCGTGTTTAATATTTGTAAACAAACGCCTCGATATTAATCCGTTATTTAAGGGTTCATTGAGACTTTCGAAATGCGCAATCGTAGCAATTTAACACTCGAAACAATAAAGACGCGCGTGAATGACAATCGCATTAACCTAATTTTAATCCTGCAAATATCGACTGGGATTGTGCCGCTAAAGCAATTGCCACGCACACTTTACTTTGCAACCGGATCTGAATCGACGTGACGTGCCGGACGTTTGGACCAATCCATTATACATGTACACTGGGAAAAAAAATTTACATTCAATTTATTGGGTTACTAATCAAATCAAGTTATTTGGAAACAAAAAAAATGACAAAATTAAATGTAAACAAAGCGAAGTATAATTTCAAATTAAAAACAACCTGATATTTTTGCGCGATAAAAATAGTAAAGATTGATTTATATTTGATCGGAAACCAGTAAATTCAGCGTGATTTTTTTGTAAGCTTTGAAATAAATAAATCCCTTTTCAGTGCGCACGAACGTACGTGTATGTATGATGCATGACCTAATTAGTATCGGATGCTATCTTTTCATCGCGATCTCGCATATTGTATGGAAAAAGTCGGCATTTTATGGAAGATCGTTGTTATAAATTGATAGGAACCGATTGTCGCGCACGAAACGCGATCGGAACGGCTCGCTCGCGTGGCCGGTTTTTTGCTGTCATTTTGTTGGCAATTTGTGAGACCGTTTTGCGGCAATTATATCGCTTCCCGTTCGTCCTTTTTCCCCGCGTTCGGTCATTTATACCTTCCTTTCGTCGACTACTCAGGACTAAGTTACAAAATTGAAAAGAACTAGCCGTAATTGACTGCCATTATATTGTCAGGGTTGCATGTGCGCAAATAACTAGCATTCCATTTTTATGGGATACTGCAAATCTCCCCTTTTTCCGGCAATGCACAATTTAGAGGATAAGAAAATTTACATTCCCGGCGGATCGACGATCTCATGAAATATTAGCGTAACTGCTTTCGGGCTCCTTTGATCAGTAATAGAGGAAATCGGTCTTGCGGTTTCCCTGGAGAGCATTGTAATGCTATATTGATTCAATAGTGCTAAAGTTCTGTCCATTTCTTTGCTCCCGTCGGTCGACTCTTTCGCATCGACGGTCATACCTTATGTATGGCACAACGCAGAGGTGGAGATCCGCGAGGTATTTTGTATTCGGCACTGACCGCTCGCCATTTTCGTGCGGATCTCAACCCGCCGGCTACGTGTGCCAACTAAATACACATTGAGATAGGGACTCGGCCACGCATACTTTTGCGACACAATTCGCACACACCTAATCCACCGTCCAGCGATTATTCTTCACTTTAGTCTGCTTTAGCTAACGTTGAAGATTATGTGCTTTTTACGGGCAACTGAAGTGTATCATTAATATCTAACATGCTAACAACATTTTGTCTTAGTTTGTAATATTTTACCACATCTCTCTCTATATACATAAATATACATTTATTTATTTAATTCTGATTGAAAAAATTGATTTCTTTTTATTCATTGTAGTTTGAAAACTTAGAATATTTTATTCAACATTTTTGGTACACTTTATTAAGCGAGAAAAAGTTACTTTGCGTCTTGAAATAAAAGTTAATTTATTTCTTTATTTTAGTAACTTTTGCTACAATTCCAGCAGAAATAAAAGGCTAAAGCATTGACTTGTCACGAGTCAAATGACAACTCCACAATGGTACCCTTGTACCTATAACTTTACTTTGCAAAAATTCTCGACCGCTTGCAAATATAAATATTTAGGATGTACAATATGAGGCGAATCGGCTGCCCACTCGGTGCCAATATCCGGGATTGATATACGATCGCGGCGCGGCGACAGGCTTGTCTAATCTATCCGTTTAAAAGGCCGGTCGCAACCGATTACTGCTTATTAAGTTGCAAACCAATGCGCCGCGAGACAGAGGTGGGCAGATGCACGAGACTACGCGCGCGATCGGTACATACATTAGAACCGGTCCCGCGGCGGTTACACGACGTTTAACCATTTCGTTGGCGTAATCCGTGCTAATTGCGCGATAAATCCTTCCTGGGAGCGAGGCAGCGCGACGCGCCGTTTCGCGAGAGTTATCCCCTTATCGACGACCAACTATATCTCGTGGGCGTCTTTAGATAAGCCGCGGCGCAGTTCCTATATCAATGCTCCCAAACACCTTATCTCTGAATTATGACTGCATTACGATGTTATCGACGTAGACTGTGCAGTTTCGTACTTGAATTAGGTCACGATTCCAGTTGGATTGCACTATTGCCTCCGTACTTCAAATATAGAACAGGGAAAGTTTATTTTTCCTCATCAACATATCCGCTAGCGACTCGGTCGGAATTCTTGACCTCAACCTTGGAACGAGTATACAATCAAAGCCGACGTGATAAGAAAACACAAATTGTTTATACACTCTAATTAAGGTCCACTGGAAGTAAGTTGAATCCGGTTACCGCGGTCAAGGAGTTCACTTGACATTTCGATAGATGGAAAACAGACTTCTTTACCAGGAGTGAGTTGATGTGAAAAAGAAAGAAATTCCACAAATTGCCAAGTTTTTGGATCAGGAACAATACTTAAGTAAGATGGGCAGATCACAGTTTTTGGCCTGGTTAAAATAGTGGAATTTTCTACGAAGGATTTTGGAACAGGATTCACTTTTGAATGTTTGGTGAAAATTATTCCACAATCGAAATTGAAGACAATTTGTGAGATGCTAAATTTTGTAAGATCGACCACTATATCGGGTGCATGACAAGATTTATGATTAGCATTTGAAAACGACGAAATCCAACTGTTTCTGGTTACATTGTCGCACAAATTTCAAACGTTCCGTGAAATTTCTTACAAGTTGTAAAACAATACCCTGCGACGCCTTATCTCGGAGGGTCAAAACAATGAGCATTTCGTTACCTCAGTGAGAATAACACGTGTGTTTTCACGTCGCAACACAAAGAGAAGTGTAGATGAAGTTGGCCTCACGATAGCTCGACAAATAGATTACGTGCCACAAGGGTTTGTTTGCGGAGGGCTCGTTTCTCTTATCCTCGTACATGCCATTCACGTACTCATCCCGCAGGATTCTACCCTCGCATACATATACGTATATGCCGACGCCTCTTCAGGAATCGTTACGCGTTGGCCCTAAATCCACTAACCATTCCATTATTAAATCGACGTCTCGATGGGGGCACCGATGTCGCGTCGCGCGCCATTGAAATGCGACTGTCGTAGCTCGCGTCAAAACCACGACGCGACGATAAGCACGACGATTTGTTCGCTTCTTAATGGCTGCGAATTTATTTGCCTTACGGTACTCAAACATTTTGACAGATATTCATAAAAAGCCTTCTATCACGCTAGATAAAACATTCCAAATTTTCAGAAAGGAATATTACGTTTACGGTGGAAAGTTGATAATTATGAATGATTTTGTGATTAAAATATTGTTACTTGTCGAGGACAATATTTTCTAGAAACTAAACTTTAATAATTGAAAAAGAAAGTGTAAGTCTACATAAAAATAATATATATGTAGGTTAAACATTATTGTTATTTAAAACTTTAAATTTTCAATTACAATAATTAATATTCAACTACATTCTTTATCTGTTGAAAAGTTTCTTTCAGGTTTCAAATAAAAAAGTATTAATTTAAGATAAATTAAAAGATAGAACCCTTTTTGATATTTTTTGGAAATTTAATTAAAGAGTTAATACGGTGTCGTCTTACAGCAGACGAAATGTGAATTCGTAACTAAATTTTTCTCAATATCAGTACTCGGCTGAAAAGCAACAGTGGCTGAAACGGTTCTAAAAACCATGTCCATTATATTGTAGCGGCAAGTTAAAAGGCTTTAGCGTGGTTTCTGGTAACGCGACAACCGACGCGGTTCGGCGAATTAGCGATTTCGGGTGCGCGTAAGCACACCACAAAGTGGCACGAATTCGTACATTTTGAAACGATTCTGCACCATTTCGCATTGATCCAACCGACCAAAATTATGCTTGAATTATAAATTGCCAAATGCCTGCTGATTCCGCGAATTAAATTTCGTCCCGTCGCCTAGGTGTTTTGTTTGGCGAAAAGTCCAATTGGGCCGGGTCTAAAAAAGGTCGTTAAGTTTGATGCCGAAAATGAGAGGTTGTAAAATGGGATCGCGATAAAGGCAAAATCGAAGAGCGACGACAGCCGCCATTGGCCGGCCGTATCCGAGTGGTTGTATCGCAGGTTCCAACGGTATCCCAATAGATTTGCATTCTAATTATTGGCCGATGCCTACAAACGCGTCATTATGTCGTTGAGAGGCCTCCCCACAAGACAAGAGACGAACCAATCATTGTCACCAAAACGTATCGACCGTTCGCTCGTCGTCATTAATTTCGCCATTATCTCTCGTTTCGCTTCAGAAGTACATAACGTGATTAATATTAGTTGCACGGGAGAAAACGTTTTCGTTAATTTGACGGAAAAGTTTTGTGTGTGGATAGTTTGTACCACGAAAATAGATATTATTATATTTCGACTGATAATTTCTTTTCGAATATCATCCACCATCAATCTACTTAAAGCTCCTACTCTCTAAATTTAACATATACATTAGTTAACTTGGACAATAATGCAATTTTTTACAACAGTTTTTGAGTGAATAGTAACGCAGTGATTATAGAGTTTATTGGATAACAATAAAGTATTGCCACAGGAAATAATTTCCCTTCCACATATCAATAGGTAATCTAATTTACACGTTACAGAAATTGAAAATTATATGAATTCAAAGTGGGTGGGAGTTTGAGGCTCGCGTGGTTCGCGTGAAAAGCATTGATTGTGAAAAAAAAGGCCGCACGGATCTGGATGAATCTTTTCGGTTCTAAGGATGCCGCTTACGCCTCGCTCGCGTTAACGAATACCTCTAACCGTGAACCGTAATTACATTAAATGCATCCGACGCCACATGGCGAGCGCTTGCGTTCGACCACATGTCCGTCAGGCTGTCTGTCGTTCTGTCAGTCAACAGCCCAGGCAGGCATTCGGACTACACAATGCCAAACATTATGCGCGAGAGTAGAACGCTAACTTTGCTCTTCTGACCACGCAACGAGATGCCGACAGTTACATCTAACTTTTAGTTTTACTATATCACCCGAAAATTCCCCTATCGCTTTCCACGACGTCCAACGAAATGCATACACTCCGTGTGATTTAATATTGTTAATAAACCACGAAAATATAAATCCGTCCAAATAACAGTCGATTCAATCCCGCGACGGTTAACTTTGTAATTGTATTTGGAAACTTTGCAATATCTGTTAAAATTCGCTAAATGAAAATTTGATTGGATTATTATTTAACGAAGATGCGAAACTCTTGAGAAGGTGTGTAATTAATTGAAGTACAATTAATTGGATGACATTCTGAAATAATTAATCCATCGCTAAAGAGAAGCGGAATACATCAAGTCCGTAAAAAAAAAAATAATTATTTTATATGATTCAATAAGAAATTACAATAATGATAAGCAATTATGTACCAGGTGTAAGTTTCCATTAAACGGGCGAAATGTTTGTGTGGTTTATTTCGCACATGCAAAGTGGCGCATCAATTTGATTTTTAAGTAGTTATTCAAATTAAATAAAGTTGCAAACTGTGTGGAGTGCATTTAAATTTCAAGAAAAATGCTGCATATTATGCGTTGAAAATGGCGAGGCACGAAATGCCAATGATAAATTTCGCAGCGTTATATTAAGGGGAACTGACGGTGGTAAGCGCAAATAATTATACAGCTTACGTGTAAATACGTGAGATCAAAATGGAAATCGAACGATTTGCGTCTTGTTAGTCGATTTGAGAACGAATGTAAATTGGCGCTGGCCGAAAATGAACGGAACGGTCCTCACCGAAAGAAGCCGTGGCAGCTGCGTGCGCCCGCGTGGAAGAAAAATCATTAATCCCAAATTCTCGCTCGCTGCACGTGGTTTACGTGACTCGCACGAGCGCGTAAGGTAATACCACGCATACATATTTATGGCAAGTCACACTTGGCCCGAGCTTTGACCGCTTACGTATTAATTACTACAACGCCTTTGACCAGAAATTTCGGCCAGTGGTCAATTCCATTTTTCTTATTTTCAAATGGAAAATTTCACACTACTGTGGCGTAATGTTGAATTTCAGATTTATCGAACATAATACTATTTACTATAATACTTTATATAATATAGCATTTTATAATACTGGGAATTGGGATACTGAGGAAGCTACAAGATTGAATTTTATTTACAAAATGCAAAATTATGATGTATTCTAAATACCCGAAACAATACAATATTTATATCCAAACCCGGTAGTAATAATTTCACTGTCGGTATTAAACCGTATAGAAATGTCTACTTTGGCTGTTCCATCCTCACCCATCCTAGTCCAATTCCCACGACTGACTACTCGAACGTTTCCAATTAAATAAAATTCCGTAACGTTACGAGCGGCCGAAAAATGAGGCAATTAATTAATTCGAATTGTTTCATCGCGGCGCTCTCGTCGCGGCGTGAATTCAGCCGTAAATCAAGTAAATTGCTAGTTTGTTTTTTCGTCAGGTAAATGGCATTAAAAAGGCGATGTAATATAATTTTTTTGAACAACTTCTCCGGCGACTCTCAAGATAACTATAATAAAAGAGAGTGGAGACGCGACGCTCGAGCGCGCTCGATGATCTAATTAATCTAATTAAGCTCGCACAGCAGGTTCGGAATTGCGGCGCGTATGCGACACGCTCGAGTGCGTGGACGAGTCGAAAGCGGAGGAGACGAGAGAAAATCTCGCGCCGGATTGTTACGTTGTGTGCGGGAATGCGTCGCCACGATTTTTGTCAATTTCGTTCCGGCCTCTCGACGCGGCCACGATGAAAGCTCGATCGCAAGATTAAGCAGCGAATATGAAATTACCGTTCATTTTCTCGTCGTAATTAAAATAAGTTATTCACGCAAAAATCCAATGCACAACAAAATTTACTGTTTAAAATTTAATTAAAATTTTTGACCAAAATGTCACGAAAAAAGAAAAAAGAAAATATCCTTTCAAACATAAAATGCCTATATAAAATTTGTAACCGATCTTAATTCAAGTTTGTACAATTTTATTTTATTACAGTTTAAGTGTAATGCATATTCAGATTCTTTAAACCAAAGTATCTACAAATTTACTTTAAAATTTAAGAAAAGCATTATAAAATCAAGCGTATGGTTATATTATAAAAAAATTTAAAATACAGCCTGTAAAATTTTAGTAATTTTTTAAAAGTATATCAGTACTTTAGTTTCAAAATCAAATTGTTCCTTAATTGCTTCTCAGGGTAGATTAATTTTTCTACTAACACTCCTGAGAAATTAAAAATATAGATTCAAGATTAATTAAATGTTGAAATAATATCCTACCTTGCGTATGCAACGCAGTTTTTGCCTTTTAATGCTAACCGAAATTCATATAAATTAGCATTTTACACTGATTCGGCATTTCGCATCCGATAGCTCGATTAAAAGTGTTCAATTTGTTTACCTCTTAACGCAGGAATAATTGTCGAAACTTACCCATCGCATCTGCAACAGACAAAAAAATGATTCACATTAATTATTTGGTTAATCGAAGTGCCAAGTGGGAATAAGTGTGTTCTAATTTTATTGGCGGAGGAAGGCTCGTTTTTACGACACTGGAATGGGGTTCGGAAGAGGGTCTCGGTGCGTCCAAGTGGATGTTTAACCGAGGCATTTGTTTACGCGCGCAAAAAAAAGGCCGCCGAAAGTTTTGCCATACAGATGCTTGTTGCGCGATGCCTTCGTTAAACAGAGATTCGGCGGATACGCTTTTTTGCTCCGCGCCTTCGCATCCGGCAGAATCCCCGAGCGTGTTAAGAAACACGACTAAGATAGTAGGCCATACGAATGCAAATGGAGCAAAACCCCGCATCCAACGCGTCTCCCGAGCACTTGCAGCAATTTAAAAACCAACTACAACGTTGTACTCCTCTCGTCTTATTTTGTCGTTCCCCGGTCAGTTCTTATTTATACATTATTCATAAAAGCCAATTCAATATTCATTCCAGCATACGTGCGCCGCCGATGAAAAAACTTGTGCCTGATATTTATCTAATTCTCAAAATGCAGATGAAATATGCTGCCTTGGAAAAACTTGATCGACGACGCAAGAAACGACACTTTCAATGATGCGCTCGAATTTACAATTTAACTATTTGTGTGGGAGTACAGAGCGCCCCGGACCTTCCGAAGAAAAAATTTAATTGACAAATTTTTTGCTCGCTGAAAGTTTACCAATCGAAACAAATTAGCCGGTTTCATTTCATAGCCCAGCAAGAAAAGTATATTCCATAAAAAGTTTCTGTACTTATATCAATCAAGCATGGTCTGTATAAACAGTACACCAAATGGAAATACCCGTTTTACTCCACCTGTCATTTTTCCATATTTTTATAGTACGTATATTTTTATATAAATATTAATTCGATTGTATTTCCATTTATTTACGATTAAGGTCGAAGTGTTCCAATTGTTGGATGCATAATTTAAGGCGCAGAAATGTTCGATATCGACGAGAAATGTTTTTCTTAATATGACGAAGAGAAGAAAAAAGAATGGCAAGAAAGTTGAGAGCATCGAAAGAAGATTTGCGCGCGAGCCGTGAGTCGGAGATTAATTAGGGGCCGTGTCTTGGTGGCGAAAATGGCCTGCAAGAAAGAAACTCTTACGATGCCGGCCTTAACTGAGCCGATCTCACGGGGGCTTCGTCAACGCTCGGCGCAAGAACGTGCTACAAATTAAAGCAGATCGGTGAAACCATCTCGAAAATTCATGGTGTCGGCGGGACCATAAGCCTCTTTCGGCGGACCCGCAACTGCAAAGATCATTGCCATTCGATTCGCGAAACAGCGATATTTCATTGAGACGCGAGGTTCGATCAAATAAACGAAGATTCCGAACGAAACGGTGTATAACGAGTCAATCGTGAGATCTATTAATTGAGATTCGCAGAATCGATTGCCGTGCGCTTGATCGTTTTATTATCAATAACGGTGGTGGTAATTGATTTTATGTTTCTGATAGATGAGTGTATTAAAAGCGTGGAGGCGGCTTGTCTTCAACTACAAGAACTGCTGTAACTTCTTGCGATTAATCAAATAATTTTTTTCCCGAATTCCAAACATTTATATCATTTCTGGATCATTAATAACAGTAAACCATCGGTTTAAATACTGCAGGAAGAGTAAATCTTTTAGAGACACATGTTATATATATATATAAACAGAAAAATACATTTTTAATTTAACGAACAAGAGCATCTAATCAGTAGCAACTAATCACGCGATACGAAAAGTCAAACGATTTGTTTGGTTTGTTTATAGGCTAGATTGTACAATCTAGAATATTAATATAACAATCTAGTATCCTGAGTAGGTATTATATATAAGAATTGAATTTTTGTAATCTAACATTTGTACAATAATTAAATTGATTTTACCTTCAACTAATCAGACATCAATCGCAAATAGAACATTACGTTGACCAAATGTTCATAAAGATAACAAAACCTTTTTTTGCATTAAATATTTATTACAAGTCGAGTATCCAAATTTGCATAAACTGTCGTTTCATTGAACTAAAAATAACTCACTTGTTCAAGTGCCGTCAAAGTATACAAAGTTTCAAACTGCATGACGAAGAAAAAGGCTTAATGAACGATATTGCCCTGAGCAGTTAATCGATAAGTGAATCGATTAAACGACTGACTTTTATGGGCGTCCATTCAAATAATATTTATTGGATGTTCGAAAAGCGATTGTACGTCTCTTTGAGTAAGCAAAGTGACAATAATAAGGCGACCGTAAATTCTTCACGGCTGTCGAATTGTTCGTAATAGCGGCGACGCAAAGTTGGGGAAGCACAACATTGGTTCGCTCGTAAAATGTGGCCCATGGTCCCCCGAGCCGACCTGCCTACATACCTGACCGGTAACTATCCGTGGACCGCGACGCGGTTTACGCCAAGAAATAATAAGTCGAGATAGAGCGACTGAGATACCGGGAAAGACACAGGACACCGTGTCATGCCCACACCGAGATTATCTCGTGGAATTGTACGATGGAACACTCCGTGCTTCTACATTATGGCAGCCGGAAGAGGGTGCGAAACGTACCAACAAGTCTACGGAATTACGCTCGCTTCGAGGCATTGTTCCTAAGATTAGTGACCAACTATCCATGGCACTTCGATAAAGTAGTTGAAAGCACCCAAGACATTATAATGTTTTTATCAGTACGGCGAAAAATTGTGTTATGATCCGAGCAAATCCAAGTACCTCTTTGAAATAATTCTGCAGATTTCTTGTTCTCCAATACTTGCCTTATTTTTAAATTAAATGAAGTAAGTAGAATTACTAATTGTAATTTTATTAATTGTACTTTTCCAGGGAAAATTACTAATCGGATTTTCGTCCTTTTAAGTTGTACAAAGGTGTTTGCAATGTGTAATAAGTAATAGATACATAATACAGTTTTCTCTCTCGTAAGAGGTTGTATTTCATAAATATTTTACATGCATATTTAATTATTAATGCTGTCTAAGAATTATTCCCAAAGGAAGCTAAATTACACAAATGAATGGCACAAAAATAATTCATTATTAACAATAAATCGTGAAATAAGTGAAGCGAAAGGAATGATTTGGGAGAAGATATTGCGAGGTAAAAGTGCTGTTTTGAGAGTCGAATGCGATCGATGGTAGTAGTTGGATAAGTGATCTATTCGGTGACATTGCGTTGCCGCCCGCTGTCTTTCTGCTTGGCGCGATGCATTTTTGAGATCGCGTAAAAACCATCGCGCGTGCTATTAATAGATCTCTCGAGAGACGAGCGTAGCAGATCTTATCGACGAAAAGGAGATTGAGAGAATATGGTCTGAAAGAGAGGAGGATGCGTAGTACGAGGCGTGTGTCTTGGAATTTCTCGTTCGTCGGTATATAACGTCGAAAATAAACTGTCGCGCCTCGTAATCTTCAAAAATAAACGGCTTCAACCGATCGCAAATTCCGAGCACTGAGGAGCCACAACGGAAATAAAAGAACACACTCCGAGGCTATAGGAAACGACGGATAAAGAAACATATTTTATGTGACGTTATGAGTGTGGTTCCAGTTTCTTTCTTTATCCCACCGACACTTGGATTAACAATCAATTATTTGCGTTGCGTGGAAACAAACGCAAAAAGGCTCGCATTATCGATTTAAAAGAAATAATACGTACGATTTGGCCGCGCATAAAAGTTGCAACAGAATGGTGAACGGCTGGATAAATAATTAAATAACAGTAATTTGGTATCTCCATTTAACTAGGCGATCGGGATTGAATTAACATTTAATTCAAGAACAACGCCAAAAGCAAAATGTAATTTCATCAATTAGAATAATTAAGCGGAACGGGCAGATTCAAATGAGCGCATTTTTGTCCGCGATGGAAATTAAAGAACGCCGGCGAACTGAGTTAATTGATGTTCTATGAAATCAGCGGCGTTTACCGCGAATCCAAACGAGCCAGACTGCATTGGTTTCTTGCGAGACGACGAAGGGAGAGGCAGGTAACGTCCGAAGCAGATCAGTCGCATGAAGGAATTTTAATTATAAATTAGTTGATTAACTCAATACTGTTTTTGCAACTGGCGACAGTATCCTGCGCCTGTCTTCCCATCTCGGATGCACACACGTGAAGAGTTAGTGTCTGCCGCAAAATACCAACCAGTGGCTCTCAGACACCCCCCCAAATTCGATCGCATTTCCCTTTACCGAGGTAAACTTCGAAACACCTTTATTAATCAATTGCTTTGATATAAATGAAAATGAGGGCAAGGTAAAACGTATGATTTTCACATTCTTCTTTTTCTTTTCGTTATTTAAGTGCGGCAGTTTGTTGATTCGAACAAACGTAACGAAGTGGAATTTCAGGAAACGCGGTGCTTTGCCACGGCGACTTTTTTTTGGAATGGTTCGCGACGTTTATCATTCGAATACGAGCGATAAAGTTTAAACTACAAGGAGGAAAAGCAAAAAACGTCATTACCCTCAATGATTTTATGCGTCGTTAGTGTTGCGCGAGCTTTATTGTCGAAGTAATAACAATTGGCGCCTGATATAATCGTAATTGCCGCTACGAGATTGGAATCGTAAAACATGCGCTCGGCGAAAAATGATTTGTAATCGCAAAATGAAGCTTTTATATGCATTGTTACTGAATCAAGTCGGTGAAACACAAAGGATCAAATTTGTCGTAATTTAAGGGTTAATGTTGCGACAGAATTGCGCGCAGCATTTACAATTGACGTGCGCTTATGACGCATCGCAAGCGAATTATTTTCGCCCGGAATGTTTTCTGCGGAAAATCTTGGACAAAAGTGACTCGCTTGGTCACATGATCAGATTGGCACTAGCTATAAATTCACTCTCGTTAGTAAATGACACTTATAAATGTCATTCAATTGAATATATTTTATAACTATCTCTGAAAATCTTCTCAGTTGGATATGATATTGCATTTATTTAATTTACTTCCATATAAAAAAATTATAATCACACAGTTCATTCATTTTACGTAGAATACAATTTTTCTATCTTCATTCCAAAACATTATATTATGTTTCGGTGAATAAAATTTTAATAGAAACTTTTATGATTTATTTATGATTATTGTATTATATTTAAAAGAGATGCAATTATTAATACTGAACTCTGTGAAAGTATTAATTTCATACAGTTTGAAGAAAGACTTGGACTTATGGAATAATATAAATTTATTTATCGCTCGTAAAAATGTATGTAAATATTTATAAGGTTGCGAACCACTGGGAGATGTATCAGAGAGAAGCAATGGCTCCTCGGGATGTAGCGACTCAGCTCCGCGGTATGTTCAGTATGCGGAATGCGTCCCATTTGATATTAAATAAAATATTCGGACAAACGGTAGAAAAAAAGTTTTAGCAAGTGTGTCTCCACGAGGCAGAAAACATTTCTCACGATTCGTGTTGAACCTTATGCGAGTCTCATCGTTTCTAAAACGAAAGAAAAAGATTCGAAAAATACATGCCATTCCGAACCGTCTACGCCGAAGTCGGGGGGCCTCGCTCGAACCCGTATTAAATATCGAACGGAAAATCTTTGTTTACCATCATTGTGATTTGTCATTCAAAATAATGCATGGCAGGGGAAAACATTTACCTGAAAAATTCTACCTGCGACATTTCCAATTCGACTGCGGGCGTCCGACTGGTGATTTACTTCGGGGAAAGTTTGTGGAAATTTGAATTTAAAATCGGGACGAAATAAATTTGTACATTTGTGGAAAAAGAAATGCATATAATGTCAGCGGGGAGAATCGGGGAGACAAAAGTCGTTGCATATTTTAAATTCCGTTGACGTTTTTACCAAACAGTCCGTATGGATCTTTGACAAAAAGAGGTACAATGGTTTGGAGTCGAATGGTAGGCCCCGGCTAGTCGGGTCACCGTCATGTACTTTTTGTCCGAATGGACGCGATCCTCATCTCAGTCCCCACGCGCTCGAATACACGAGTTGAAATGTTCACTTCTCTTTTCAATCGACTGTACAAAAACGCAGTCGCAAATTTTGTCCAATTAACAGTAATTTTGTACGTATAATCATTGACTACCAACATTTAAGGGAAAAAATCAAAAAAGAAAAAAATATCACTTATTTATCATCCTATACGAATCTCTCGAAAATTCATTTATCTTGTTTTTCACACTTGGACGTCGTACTGACAAATTGTCACGCGCAAGCAGTATACATTAAAACCAAAAGAATAATCAGCTTTAACATCTGCCGGCTGAGAATTAAATCGACCATATATAAAAAGATGCGTGTAAAAATTTTTATCACCGGTCGCACAATTTGCTGAAAACCGTCCCTTTTTCAGCCGATCGAGTGCAACCGTTGAAATATTTGGAGCGAATAAAGGATTATCATCCTTATCGCGTCATGTTTTGAAATGTTTTAAAGATAGTGGCTAGTCGAAATTAAAATGTATCTTTGCAAATCACGACGGTAGAAAGTAAACAGAACAGCTCAGTCGATATTGTAATTGATCACGACCGAAGACAAACAACTGATAATCTCGGACAACGCGGGGAAAATATCTCAATACCTCCACACGTTTCTAGATTACAATTTTCATCATGATTAAGTCATTTGAAGAAATGAAAAATACCTTGGCCCGAGACACAAACAAGGTGTTTTCTCGTTGCGCGAGGCGAGATATAATCCGAAGATTATTAAACATTTTTAGTCCGCTGCTTCGTCATTCACACCCGATCTCTCCGATATGGTAAGCGGCCGGGTATAAATGTAAGCCTCGCGTATATATCAAATGGCACGTTAATTTTCCATCCAATTTGTACGCGAAAGTCGAGCGAAAAGAAGACGTATTATCGCGCCAAAGACAAATTAACGACAGAAACCATCGATCATTATCAGCCGACCCTGAAAGTTCAATTTCCACGGCCAGAAAAGTCATCGCAGATGGATGTGTGTTCGACTTAAAAGAATCTCGGCGTCCCACGAGCGTCATCTTTATTTTACGCGAACCTCCCGCGTATCGCAGAGACGCAAATGCCTCGCTCCGTCATTTTTCAATAAATTCGCATATAAGCGAAGAAAGTCGTCGAACGCGTCTTCTTCATTCCGAACGCCCACGCGTCCCATTCCCCTTGACGACGGTCGTGCCATTACAAGAGTTTTGATTGCGAGCCGTTACGTTGGGCACTCACGATGATACCCACTTTGTCAGCGTAACATGTTTTGGTCGGGAAGGCGCGCGCGCGCGAGTATCAAAACATGTTGACAGAGAAACTGATGTCGCGACACGGCTCGCAGACATGCAATTCAAAATCAATGACGTCTTGTTGACGGCCTTACCCGCTCGACTTCGTTTCGACTTGGTCATACACAACGCCTCGCTGTCCAACAATCCCGAATCTAAATTTCAAACGTTCGGTGCTCGAGATCCAGCGATTGGAATTACGCACACGCTCGCGGATGATGATTGCACCAGGGGCGCTTTGCATACGACCCTGAACCGCGCGTGCAGCGTGGCGCACACTCGTGTCGTGGGAAATTCCCTTTTCCATTGACTCGGCAATTCAATGAAAGACAAATGGTCCGCGGGCGGCTGCCGGCTCGGTGCCGCGGCCAACGTAAAAGGATGCGCGGCCGATGATGCGCGTTACCGCCAGCCGAGGTCACGCAAACACGGATCAACGTGACGCGGCTCGCGTGGAAATCTTCCGGCGAGCAAACGCGAATAGGACGAGGAGCGGGCAGCTCGGCTAATTGATTTTTTGACTTTTATTTTCTTCTTACGTCAAAACGAACGCACCCGCGAGGCTGGGCGGGGAGCGAACCACCTCCGGGGACCCGTTATCGTTGCGAAATTGCGTTTCCCATTTAACGGGTATCATATAATTTAAGCGTTATCGGGCCACGTCGGCTGAAAAATCGCCGGCAATTATTGGGCGACGAATTATGCACGGTGACGTTTTCGCGCGGCGTGTAAAGTCATCATGGCGTATGCGCAATCTGCGAACGAACGCGACTGCGTGATAAGCCGATAAGCGGGGGCCCCGGTCCTGGTGAGAGAAGCCCCACTCTGTCGTGGCTGCATCTTTTCGATACTTCTGAGCCGTGGCGTCGTTGAGATCGGGATGGCCGATAATGGCCGTGCGCGACGAGAAGGAAGACGGGAACACGGGTTATCATTAAGTGAAATGCCGTGTCCATTATCTGCCGTTCGCCTCCCGCATCCAGAGGACCCCGGGATGATCCCATAGGTTGGTCGCCTTATATACCTCACGTACCTCGCACATAAATACCGACATCCAACGAGGTTATTAATAAGGTGGCCGCTATCTAACGCAATTAGAGGCCAACCGTGGTACCGTCCTGTTACGTGCGAGATACACGGCCGATCTCCTGCTCATTACTCCTCGCGATCTCCGTGCTTTTATTTTCGCGCCACTTTATGCGCCGACCTGTAATTGGCATTAGGACTATCAAAAGGCCTCAAACAAACGCTGTCGTCTTAATTAAAAATACGCCGCGGTGCTCGTGCATGACTAATAAGGCGTTACGTAATCGAGCAAAGGTGAAAAAAAAAAAAAAAAGAAGAAAAGAAAAGAAAAAATGCCGCTAAGGACGTTTAGTTAGGCAGATCGTAAAAACTGCCTCATTGTTCCCTATGATGAATCTAATCGGTCGAATTGGATGACTTTTTCATTTGATTTATAAAGTTGTAATTTTAGTAAACATGCAAATGTTACGAGAAATTGCGTGCGTTAAAAATGTTTTCGAATTTATAACTGACATTGTAACAAACGCTGGCAATCATTTAACGGCGACTTGATATTGGAATTTTACATAATTGATTTTTCAATATTCCTCGTTGCATTTTTAGATTCTGTATCTTTTCATTGTTCTATGCGATGGAACAGAAAAATGGTGTAAAGCAATATAAATAGCATTATTATCCGCGAAGTCGTATTAGCAACAATACTTCTTTTCTGTGGTAATTTTCAAAATCAAACAGTCATGCTGACCGACTTCAGTAAGAATCATTAGTAAGAATTGTTGTATAATATTAGTTTGTACATCTGTTGGCTTTTTGTTTTAACGCAACGACAACTATCAGCGAAAGATAGACTTCTAACTGTGATCTATCAATAATCATCGTCGACGCCGCTATACCGGCTTTCTAGATGTTCAAAGGTTAAAGATTTGTTTAAAAATCTTTATTATATAAAGTAACAAATTTAGACTTTCGCTTGGCCAAAGATGTGACCCACCGTCGTCCTATGTATTAATCTCACGTTCCAATTATATGAGTTTGTATGCTGGTTCGATTAAATGTCACTTCTCATTAGATACGGGAAAGGACGAGCGGCGCAAAAATGCGAGAAATGACGAACGAGTCACGCTTGGCCGATAAATGCAAATCAAAGAAACCGACTGTAAGAGATACCGCGATATGCCTAGGAACGTGCGATGTGTAAGATAATCAATTCATTCGCGGGGATATAATTAGTGATTTATGTTTGAGGTACGAATGGTCGCGTAATTAGACAATATTCGTTCGGGAATTAGACAAAAAAAATAAGATTCTGATAGCAATTATAAACGATACGAGCGATTGTATTAAAATTGTCCCAAGCCTCGAGGACGTTTGATCCGTCTAGAAAGTTTCTCCTTTCCGATATTGATTCACATTTAATTAATTGTCGATTAATGGTCCTTACCTTACTTACTGATTAATGGGTCCCCTGTGGAACCCATCGGATAAATGACAGCCTTCGAACTAAAATATGAATTAACAACAATAACGGTGAATGTCAAACGAGTGTTGCGAGTTTCGCTTCGGCACACGACAATTTAGCGAAAAATTTAGATAAAAATTGATCGCTCGTCGCGGCTCGGACGATCCGAGGCATTCGATAGACAAACATTAACGAGTTATCCCTCCTGTAACGAGGCGGAAATTTTTGCGACCGCATCACACCTATAGCAAGATTAAAAAAGCGTCGCTTATCGCGTAATTTGTATCATTTCTCGCAAATGAGAGTGTAGCCGTCCGGAACTCTTCAATTTTCTTTTGAAACCTGCCAATTACGAGTAACATCAATGGCACGTCGTAGCCCCCGGCTAAATAAAGCTCGGAATCGAGTGGCTCCATTCCTCGTAACAAATACAGCGTGATTCGATGCACTATCGCCTACACGTCACGAATGTGACAGTATGAATATGCGAGATGAGTTCAGATAGTGGAGTTGAGGATGACGTAATTGTAACTAGGGTGTACGAATGATGTAATCCCCGAGAGACATTCCGGGAAATTGAAATGTCCGAAAACAGATTAAATCCAATCTTCGCTATTGTTCTGTGCAACAAGAAATGATTCATTGTACGCGCAAAATTTTTTTTACAATCGCAAACGAAGCCGATTATAATTTAAAATCCGTTCGGAGTGCATTTCATTTATGGCGAGAAGTGTAAGTGGTTTGGAATTGTGGTATGATCCAATGATTCAATCGTTGAGTCGATGGAACGTGGGACGCTTTTTGCGCGCAATGATAATTCTTTTACGTGCGTGTCCGTCAACCTCGGAACGCATCGTCGATGTTTAATAATTTTAATTTGACGAGAATTATAAAAATATATACACTGCATAAATCAAGTCGCGGGTTTATTAATGTCGATAGATTTGAAAGTAATCTTAATTACTTTTAAACTAATATTAATTAATTTTATAACTCGTACCAGACAGGAGCGAGTAGTTTATTTATAATTTTGTAGAAATTAGATTTGGTTTTTTTAGTTTTTTAAGCTCAAATAATTCTAGAGGAAATGTTAGGTGTGATAGAAATATTTGGACGAATAATAATAATATTTTATATAATAATAAAATAAAGGACGAGATTCTTCTGCATTACTATAAGATTAAAAATTGTATATTAGTTTGAAACAAATATTAAAACAGTGCCTTTTTAATAACAAACCAAGAAAATCGATTATAATAATTATCAACACGTCCAAAATATCGACCCACGGTCCATCGGATTTAGCATCGCTACTATGATCGGATTTTAATACAATCGCACTGGAGTGTACCGCCTACTGTCGTGCCGGGTCTGGGCAGCCGAAGAAAATGGAAATCCGGTAAATTCAAAGCGCTCGAATCGACAAACGAAGGGAATTATATGACTTTTTACACCGCCGGAAACGTCAGAGCGTTGCGGGTATAGCTATACAAGTTACAATTCGATTTAAAAAGAGATCCCGCGAGAAGAGCCCTCAATCCGTCCTAATTCGTATCGCAGGCGCTTTAATCGTATTCGGACGCAATGTCGTGGAAAATTTCATTTGAGCGAAGGACGTGCTGGCGGAGAAGAGTGGGAATCCTGCTGTGACTTTGTCTCGACTTGGTAGGACCCCTGTCGTGATCAGCACGCCATAATGCGAGTACCGTCGCGATATTTGCATATCCACTTCGCATTTGCGTGCATTTATGTGTCTACCATATAAGCTACGTTCGCGCGAATCGTATTGTTAAATACGCCATTTGGCAAGCCGAAGGGAACGGAGAAAAAAATGGCGATACGCCCGCGGATGAAAAATCCCCGAGTCCTTTAGGCGTCCCGCGTGCGATGCGCCACGGCGTGCAAATGTTCGCGTCTTGCCATTGTTCGTCGCGAAAGACTTATCAATCCGCAGACAATCTAATGCGCGGCGTCGTATGTGTCAGTATCCATCGAGCCGATAGCGCAATCTGGATGGTAGGAAGAGGTTACTCATGGTCTCGGCCGTACGACGACGCGCATACTTCGTCGACAACATTTCGTTGCACTTCATCGCTCTCCGTCAATTTGGATACGCGTCGCGGTTAAAGTACCTCGAGGAGCGCTATTGGCACGCTCACGAAGCTCAATGACGTTGACAGACAGATATCTCGGCTAATGTATCATTCTTATTTCCGCCGTTGGGTACTATTTGGCCACCAATATTTTTCTCCAACGCCACGAACGTCCGTGTCGGGAAGAAGAAAATTGTAGGAAAATTTTTCGATTTATCCGGGGGCAACGGTGTACCGTCTATGTATCATCGCAAATATACGGCGGCTATTGATGAGCGTGATCTAATTCCAGTGTCAAGAAATATATAACTCGGATGTTGCCGGCACCGGCGAGGGGACGCAAATTGGTAAGCTTGGTGGTACCGCAGGTGTGGATGTTCTCATCATAAATATTGTTAATACAACCGCAGATCGTAGCCCGGAATGCTTCAGTGAACTTTAATTGGGGCGTGGCTGCGGCTACACCTTCAATTCTTCCGTCTTGTTTCCTCTGAATGAAGTTTATGTGCCGGGTTCAAGACACTGTTATTAGTGACAATTTAATCAGCAGTTGGTGGCCGCTTTTACGTTCGTGGCGCAGGCCACGTTGTCCTGCCATTGGCGCGGATTAATGCGATTGACTTGGCGTTTATTGGGAGCGAACAAAAGCGAGCGATCCCGAGGGCAATTAATCATGGGAGGAAGAGATATCGCTTAGGCGCAAATTGTTTTCCAAAGATTCCATCGTGTCCGCAAAGAAGAAGCGTTTCGCGTGACGCGATGCAATGCTGTGGCGTTTCGACTTACCCTCGAAGCGATCAGGAGCATGAGAAAAGCTGTCATTCTTAATGAGCCGTGCGTGTGGAAGATCTGACCTAGGGTCTGCAGAAACGTTAAAAGGTGGGCCGGTTCCGGCACACCTCCCTGTTAACCGATTGGATCGTTCCTCTCTTTATTCGTTACGAATTTATTACGCGACACGAGTAGACGGCCTTAACTGTCGGTTGGCATGAACCTGCAACCGATAACGATGCCCTGCTCTCTCCGCAGGCCGAGCGAATATAACGGTCCCGGCGCAAAGAAACGACCAAATAACGCCCGATAAAATGATTCCTCCTACTTGCCTCTTTCTCCGCGCCATTACCAGTCATGCCACTCAGCAATCCCTGCTACATTTGAGGATCATTAATCGACATCGTTAAGGCCGAGGACGATTCATAACGGATCTTGCTGGATTTCTCTTTTGCATCGCAGGCCAAAACCGATACGGGGCTGAAATTGTTTCCGTTGTTTGCCGTATAAACGGAGCGCGGCGTTCGGCTCGTATGGAAAATTCGCCGCCACCGGTGGCGGCGCGTAAAAACCACGGGAAATGCACCTGTCTTCTGCGCCGCTCTAAAGAAGGCTCTCTCCGGCCTCCTCGGCTTCGCTTCGGTCCGCGAGTGCGCTTGCACGATCGATACTCGCTCCCTTATCAGGAATCCTGATCTCTCGCAGTCGGCTGTAAACAAGGATTACGAGAACAGGAAGAGCTTGCTTCGCGCAGCAAGCTCCTCGCTGTAATGTAGATAAAATGCCATCCGATGGTACACGTGGTCCCCATCCAGTACATTCGCCGCGCTTATAGACCCAGCTGACCCGACTTCTACGCTCGCCTCTCGTACTACCCGACTACCAATCGCTTTTGGTAGCAGCCACGCTCGACACAACACACAACCGATGCGCCGCGTATACGTGGCTTGGTTGGTCTATTTAGCAGCGTTCCTCCACTAATGTATCGGCTACGTAGTATTACCGGCGCGCTCGCTATCGTTAACTCGCTATTGCTGATATTATCATTATTGTGTAAGCCGTGCTACTTGAAATGTCAGACCATTGTGCTGGCTCGATTTTTTCATGTGCTAAGTAGATCGGGCGTTTCGTAAGCGACCGTCGTTTATAATTTAATCCGTCGCTATTTAACCGCCGCAACAATACCGTCAGCTTTTCTACGACGATTAAATTCTCAATCGCGATTGATTTGCGATATCTCGCGTGGTGAATTTAGCCGCCGTCGCTCCGTTGCGTGCTTTCGGTTACGTTAGCGGGTCAGTCGAGCACTCGTGTTTACTTTTCAACAGGTCTCGCATACTTTTCAGCGTGGACTCAAGTTCCAAGTAGCGGCACGTGCACACACGCTGGCGAATCACCTGTCATTCATGAAAGACCGGAGACGAGCATTAAGGCGCGAGGATGAACGACCTAGCGACGCGAGTAGCCCGGCAAGATAAACACAAAGCTGCTTCAATATTTGCGCCCGAGCTTATCTGCTGGCAGCAGGTTAATTGTTGAATGAAAGGTACTCTTTCATGACCAAACAAAATGAAATTCATATCAGTCGTACGTTTCCTCCGCGACGATTAAAAGACCGGACGCAATTATCTAATCGGAGCGCGATGTTGGAAACCTCCTCCAGGATGTTATCCGTAGATTGTAAAGAGATTACCGCGGGATGAATCATGGGGATTGTGAAAAATTTTCTGAACGGAAACGATGTTGTCGGGGGCGAAATTTGTGGGTCGCAATTTCAGCGAGAGATCCCGGGCAAATGAAATACGAAATTTCAAGTGTTCCAGGAAAGTGAGGACGTCTAATCGGGAAATTCGATCGACTGCACCGAGTCAAAACGTAAGAGGACAATAAAGAGAAAGGACACGTCGAATGGAGGAAGAGGACGATAAATCGCAGTTATTAGCGAGAGATTACGTGGGTTCGCGCACGGATTGGCTAGACGTCGGGTCTAAATCCAAAATCTATATATCTGGAAAGAGACCGACCATAACGGAAACGGGAGGAAAAGAATGACAAGAAAGAGAGAGAGACACAGAGAGGGTCGGTGGTGGATACGGAAACAAACGGGAGTAGCGGGAGAGGGTGGCGCAGCCATGGTATGTAAGAAGATTCCGACGCGTGCACATTGTTAGGGGAATCAGATTAGCCGCAGATCCTGATGTATGAGTTGCGCTGTTATAAGGTCTGCGACGCGGCTCTCGGTCTCCATTTCTCGATTGCAATCAAGAACTTTGTGCAGGCTCAATCTATCTTCTTTATCTGCTCGTGCATTTGTTCTATTAACTCATACTTCTTTTGGGCCAATTAAAGTATGCGGAAGAATATCTCGATTTGATGGATTTGTTTCGATGTCAAATTTAACAATGACAGCAACGACTCAAACGAGAAGCTGACGTTTCCACATTTTTGAGAAACACTTATGAATACGACGTATTCGTTGTTATTTTCATTTTAACAAACATTCTGTAACGTACGAATCAATGCCACTAAAATTTTGTGAAAATATAATATTTTTTTGTTACTGTTTAATTTTATTGATTATGAGTCTAATTATAAATAAGTAAAAATTTTTATGAGTCATTGCATTGTCCCTTGAGTTAACATTTAAGCTTTATTTCAAGTATTGTTACCAACTTTGTATCGATCTTTTACTACATTTTAAGAATTAAAATATAAATAAAGTTGTTTCAAAAGTT
Source organism: Leptoteleia sp. ZL-2020 (assembly GCA_022817305.1). Taxonomy (NCBI): domain Eukaryota; kingdom Metazoa; phylum Arthropoda; class Insecta; order Hymenoptera; family Scelionidae; genus Leptoteleia; species Leptoteleia sp. ZL-2020. The sequence goes on along the minus strand of JABFPN010000237.1, from coordinate 31,591 downwards.
CTTAGTATATCTAAATATTGACAAGACATACAAGAGAATGATTTGTTGTAAATTTACAGGGCAACGACCTGTTGCGAATTTACATTTTATAGAAAAAAATTATTTTCATCGATTGATTCATTCAACATTAATTGCATATAACGATCGTACATTTCGTATTCATATTCGTGTTCCGGAAATTGAAACGAGGCACTTAGCTTCCGAAAAAGTTTCTGGTCCTCGTATATAAAGGGGTAAAAATACGCATCTTCGAACCGGGGAGTACTAAGGAAATCAGACTACAGCGAGGGTGGTTTGATCACATTTAACTTTGACACGCATCCATTGATTTCATTAGCCTATACCGACGCGTGGGTTTACAAGTACGGGTAGGTCCGTTGGGGTGATGCGTGTTAAATTACACGTGCGAGGGTAAAGATATAGTTTTGGTGGTGGTGGTAGGGGAGATCGATAGCAGACGCAAGATGCGTTACATTAACGCCGAGGCGTAATGGCGCAGCGCGAGGGTCGGGAATATCCTGATAAAAAAAGACATTACTCATTCGGACTCGATAATTACATCGAGAATGTATTGCCACCGTGCTTCACTATGAGAATTTGAATTCGCGAAACGATTTTTCAATCCAGAGATAGCGCTGCATTCGCTAATGTGAAAAGAAATTGAAGATGGAAAAGGTTGAAGCTGATTTAAGGAGACAATTCTGTAGAACTGGCTAAATGTTAAGAAAAATGGAAACGTAAAGACTGGTTGTTATAGTGTCCAATATTATATAGCAATTAATTTCTCAGCATTTTCCAAAAAATAACATATCAGCAAGCTTTGTCTTTAACACTGTTTATGGTAAAATCACAAAGTTGAAATTAAAATTTATATAATTTTTTAGCGGTTAAGCATGTAAATTTGATAACTATAATCCTTAGTTTTAATTCTTTTTAACAGTATAAAATTATTAAATATCATTAATTGGGAAATTCCACGATAAATCTTCAAGTTATGGCTACTTAAAATAGCATATTCGCAAGGACGTAAGTATCAATATAGACAGTTATTTTATTCCCGTTCATGGTTTCACACTCTTTCTTATTCCAAACATTCCACCCCATTGGATAAGGATCACCTTTTTACCGATCATTACAAACTCGTCATTTTACCCTTATCTTAATTCCCCCCAAGTAACAGTAAAAGGAGGATAACGATAGAGATTTGAGACGGGTCTGCCGAAGGAAAAAAAGGACGGCGCAAGATCCGTGACGAGGTCGTCAAATCCAAGAGCGATTGAAAATTATACAGGAATCAGTTTTTACGAGCTTCGGCTTTAGTTGCGCTGACGTGCTGCCAGTCTACGTATGCTCCACTTTCATCGGCGATCCTTTTCTTCGTTGCACGCTAACGAGCTTCCGTCCGTCGATGAACTTATCCGAATAACGTGTCCGGAAATTATATTTATGATTTTACGAATACTTCGGCGGGGTTTAGGGAAATTTATTGTACCGAAGGGGCGGAATAAATTTGCAAATCGATGAAAATTTGAAATTACAACGTCAGTAGCGCCACTAATAATTGAAGCAACGACAGATACGACCATTTCTTGCGCGATTAAATCAGCTCGCGCGAGTCGGCGTTATATTTCAAATGAAATTTTAACATAACAATTGACGCGTCAGTGACTTGTTTAAATTCAAACGCAACGCGCGGTCAATCGATGCACGTTAATGCACCAAGTGACGAAGCGAAAAGTTACGCGCGCATAAATTATTTAAGAAGTTGCGCGGCGGTGTACTCGGCGACGAATGAAAAGGCCCTGCGTCGCCCGCATCGTAGTACAGCCTCGATTATAAGTACACATGTCCGCGACGAGAGGCTTGCGTGGAAATATGTTCACGGGTTCGCTCTGTCGTCATCTGTCCATTCCGATGGATTATTAAGGCAAATATATAAGTAATGGAATTTTCAAATTACCGTCAATAAAGTGACGCGTCGTTGCATCGAGAATTGTTAAGCGAGGTTTATTAATTATAATAAACCTGCCAGTTACATGCACGGCTGTTAATGTGTCATATTTTACCGCTATTTCAACACATTTCTTACGCATCGGAATAAATCAATCGTTAACGTTTATTTTCACGTATCACCACGAAAGCGCACGATTTCTAATTGGATAATTGAGCTGGCGAGTGAAAAAAGGCAATTTCAACAGAATGATCCGAAGTTTCGACTTGTTTCATGTTCCGCTGCGCGCTTTTAATGATTATTAACTGCGCCCGAATTTAAGAGCCGGTGCACGGATAACGCAATTATGTTACTTTTCATAAGTTTGACTGAAACTCCGTTGCATGTGGAGAAAATTGCGACGCCGAAATAACGCAACACTTCTGCAATGGTTCTGGGGTTGCATTTGCAACCCCAGTTCGTTCTGCCTTGCGGTCTTCTCCATTACAACCAAGCAGACTCCATACGTTAACGCTGGAGACAGCCTCAAATTGCTTCATTAGCAGCGAGATATTTTATACAAATTGGCGACTGAATTATGAACGGCTGCGCTGTTACGCGACGCTAAAAATTCATAATTGGAGCTGGTAAAATTTTAATACGACAGAAAAAAGTGTTACCGAAAACTCGCCAACGATAATTAAACTGTTACCATTATACATAGGAACGGAACTCTTAATTAACGAAACGCAAGTCCGTGATTTTTATTTATAAAAAAATATCACGGGAGGTAACGAACGGAAAGTTGAAAATGGAAAAAAGTTCAGCCGCGCGTTCTAATATATTTCTGCCCGCTTAACTTATTCAAATGTACCGCGCGCCCCGCCCACAAAAAGAAAGCGATATCGTTAAATCAACAAAACAGTTTTCTGAATGTACCGCGCTTCCCTTTATTTCTTCGCGTACGAACTTCTTATTATCTCCGGCGACATTTCCACGTTCTTCCTCTTCCGTGCGTATCTTTCAATCTCTCTTTTATTTCCCCCAAACTCGTGACATAAAACAAAAGAATAAGCTCGCTCTCGCGTCCCCTTTTCTCCACCTTAGACTTCTAGGCTTAAAGCGCTCGGAATGGAAACGCCGAGCGAAATGAATTGGCAACTTTTAATTAAGATGATATCGTCTTCTGGCGTCTCAGCGGTCCCGACCCAAGGCCATCGGTGGAACATTTTGCGCTTGGCACGGGAGCACGAAACTCGGGGGAGAATAGGTTAGAGAGTAACGGCAGCGACGCGGTTAGCATTCTTTTTGTTCATGCCAACTATTCATCATCGGTGACACTTCTCTAGATAGAGCCAGCTCCTTTTCTCTTGCGCGATATTCCTCGCGAAACCCTGGGGGGTATTCTTTAATAGACTTGACTCTTCTCCGCTTGCAGGCTTCTCCTTCCCATTGAACCAATTTCATTGGAAAATTTCGCTTTGGCTCTGTCGGTCAACATTACTCTTATTTTCTTTCTTACGCCGCAAAAAATATGTCATCGAAATGGATCTGATTCAGATCATCGTTTTGCTTTACATTTCATATTAAGCCGCTATCTGTCCCGACATTAAGGATAATATGCAACGAACGTTTGTCGTTCGTATGAATATCTTCCTCGAATTTACTGGATAAACACGGGGAGGCTACTGATAAAATTTATTATGGATTTTACCACCTTTTCAACACTTGGAATTTCTCTGTTTCGTTCAGCAGAGAATCTAAGACAATTTTTTAATCCAAAAATTGAAATGTGATCAAATTTATCCAGATTTCACTGATATCGTTATCTTGTTACGAGTCGGGATAATGAATTGTATCCAATTTTAAGCATAAGATATAATTGTTGATCAGGGAAACAAGAATTTTGGTCTTCTAGTATTGACTGTTAAGCGAATAAGAAAGAAGTCGGGGGCACGAAGGTGCGTGCGCGAGTTACCACGTGGCGCTGTGGACATGCAAGCACCTAACGTCAAACAGTGCTCACGCAACGCGAAATCGGGGTGGGTCCCTTCACATTATCGCCGCGACATCGGCAGTACAAAACACACAGCCGGTTCATTATACACATCGATTACGCGCACGGTTTACACGAGCGTGTTTTTAAAGCCGCCTCGAATCATTGCCGTTGAGAGAAGTCAACGCGCCACCTTTCTTGGTACGGTCTTTTCAATTTCCCCAGCATTTTGTTCCCCAACAATTTTCCCTCGTGTTAAGGAGGCGCGGTGCTGCGTGCATAACATTGCCGTACACTTTTGCTTCGCATTTCCTTCGGTTAAACTTATTGGCTTTAAATAATAAATGCCCGTCGCGCAAAACAAGCGGGGCGTAATGCAATCATTCGCGCAGAGCGACTTTGTTTCGTGGTGGCACCCTCGAAATTTCTTTTCCTCGATTCGGGTCCCGGAGGATGTCTAGATACGGGTAGACCGCGGGCTTCGTGTCGTGAGTGCCGTGCTTCCCTGCACGCTGTCTTTGATAAAAATAAATGGTGCCGCGAGAAGTTGGGAAAAGTCGCTGCTGCCTTCCCTCGGGAGGGGAAATAAAGAAATTACTGAGAAGGTTTTCATGTAAACAAACTCAATGAATTTCAAAGCAACGGGATCTTCTTACTTTGGACCCGGATCCGCTTTTCGCGTTCTTATTGGCCTTAAACTCTTGTTCAGGGAATTCATAAGCGTGCCTTTTATATTTATTATTATGATTGAAGGATAGCTATTAAAAGAATATACAACAAAATTATATTCGTTTAGTATGAAATCGCTTTAAGATTATTAAAATGTATTGACGAAAAAAAATTTTCAAGTTTTGCCAAAGAAGACATTAGTACCTCGAAACTTTGTCAGATTTTCCAGTTAGAGACTTCAAGTTACGAGGGTTAGATCTCGAGGCTGGCAGTTAATAAAGTGAAGATTACATTATAACGGGAAATTACCGCGGGATCGCGATATAACAGCGTTAAGCGTAACGATGCTTTATAACTGTATCAAAAAAGTGCGGGAGTTTGCCACCTGCAACGTCTGTCGTCGCGTCATAGAATATTCAAGCTTCAATTTCATATCTTCGCACCACCTTAGTCCGGGGGATATTAAAAAAGCGAGAAAGAGCGCAGACAGGAAGAAATTACAAAGCGAGTTTGCCTCGGTATTTGACACATAATGTAGAGGGCACCACCCGTCGCGGCAGTCTTCTTCAAACATTATGTGCGATTATTATTCATTATTTGCCGTCTTTCTCCAACTTTTCCCCCCCTGGCCACGACGAAGCGAAAAAGCAACCCTCGTGACAGGACTCGTACGAAGCCGTATATGTCTTTGCATAATTTTGAATCGTAAATAAGCGGAGAGCTTAGGAAATATGTCGCTAATACAACATTATAATATTTATACGAAGAATTTGATGTAAATATTACTAGATGGTTATTCGTGGCTCGCGTCGTAATTGCCTTGTTCGGGCTGGGAAACTGACGGAACGATCGCGATCACCTACTCCTTTCGCAAACATTATTCGCGATGGGATGGGATTACAAGCGAAAAAGTTCGCTCGTATGAGGTTTCGATGCCTTTTTACCTTGCTCTTCTGCTTTTGTCGGCATATAGTTATGGTTATATCATTAGGCAATGGGGATGGGTACAAACAGTTATCCAAGAAAACGACGTCGTACTCTTAAACAGGAAACATTTTTGAGACGTAGCGAGAAAAGATAACATGGCAGAACCGTGGAAACGACGCACTTAAATTGCCGACAAATTGTTTCTCGTCCGTTTTTATACGGCCTTTCAAATTGATTGGTCGTGCAATTGCTTTCTGCCGCGCGCGGACCAAAGTTTAAACGAAGGTTGCTTAACAATTTTGATTCAAATAGCAATTATCAATGCAGAAATAATACAGGCCAACGGTACAAGCTGCTTCGATGGTTGCTTCAAAACTATCTAATTCGGTATACGGCTACCCGTCATACGGATATCTCTTCATCAGATATCTTTGCAAGGAGATCCAACCCCTTACTGGAATAAACGCAACATGCCTTCATATTCCGCCTCCTTTTGTCATCAACCTTGTTGAACTTGGAAGACCAAAGCCTACCACGACGTTTGGGTGTTACATAGACGGGTTAAACCTTATGATATTAAGTACTTTAGAAACGATTAGATCTTTCATTGTTACGAGGCAGTGTCAAACAAGTGATCGGTTAGGTCTCACGACTGGAAGAGGACTGCAGGGGAATGAAAGAACGGAAGAATGAATGAGAAAGAGAGAGCGAATGGAAGCAAAGACAATGAGAGTCTGAAAGACAATTGCTCAGGGCGACGAAGCTCCTTCTAACTGCTGTATAATTTCCTGCAACGACACCTTCATTGTCTCATCCAGAGTCCTCTCATTCTTATCGCAAAGGTGGGACTGGGGGGGGGGGGGGAGGGAGGGAGCAAACGCGAGCAAGAATAACAGCTGCTAACTTCAACAGAGCCTAGCAAGTTGTTCGGATCAAGTGTTGGCAATCAAAATCGGAGGGTTTTCAAAACTCACAATAATTCTTATAAAATGGTAGAACGCGAAAAGCACTTTTCAAGGTTATAATTACTTAAAAATGCTGGAAAAGTGGTATATAATACTTTCTACGATAGATAAATTTAAGTCAAGTGAAATTCTATAAGACAATTTTCTAATGCAGAATTAAATGAAATTTCCACCGAGTCTAATGTTGATACCAGATATATTTAACGTGGATAACAGGATTAAGTTCCATTAGATACAGCGTAAATTAGGGAATAATTATACACAATAACTGGGGACATCTGACAATTGTAATCGTACGATTAGGTCTTCAAGTGCACTTATTGGACAATGGTATTCCTTCGGAGTTATCGCTATTATGCTTGAAGAATGAGACGATGTTTCTTTGCACGCAATGCTACACCAGTATGTTGGGTTTGATTGTTCGGAACCATTTAATCCGTTTCTGCTGCTCGAAATAAAGCGAGAAGATCGTGGAAAAGAATATTTAAAAAAGGACATTGGAAACGTTTGATTGGTACAAGCTTGCGTCAATGCTCTTTTAGTATTGACACTTGCGTGTTCTCTCACGGCGCAGAATGTGGAACTGTGTGTACGACAGCACTCGAGAGACTCAATAGACTAATAGCAAGCCTGTGATCCGGTATAAACTCTGGTCCCCCAATCGAAAACGCGCTCCCCTTCGACTCGAACAAGATTCAGTTTGTTTTTTCAATGCTTGAAGTCTGAAATCCACTTAAGGGACGGTCCACTGCTCGCAACAACAAACAGTTCTCCAAATCAGTGCATAATACGGCCTGCGGCGATTTTATCGCAATAATGACTCTTAAGTGCTCGGACAGGCGCATTTCGGTACGGATACGCTATACCGGAATTGCGATATCTCAGGAGATTACGCGAAAAGTGTCGTTCCGCAATTAGATGGTAGAGATGAAACGCGCATTTAGCCGCGAGAACTTTAAATAAGTTACTTACACATCTGGATAAAGTGGTACCATGAGCATGTTGATCTTACCTGAAACAGAAATGAAAACATAACATTAAAACATCATAGTTTACACTACGAAAATTTGGCATTAAGTATAATTTGTACAATTCTTTTCGTTTTAAATTAGACATATTGGTAATTCAAAATTGATCGGTATTAGCCGCATTTTCGAAACTGACGTCAGAAGGAGAGTGCAGTTCCTTTAATAGTAATTAGTCGTCGAATTATCTTCACGTTAGCGGGAACCTCAGTCACCCGTTGCTCAAAAACTGCTCTTAGCGAACAAGAGAGATAGAGAGAGAGAAAGAGAGAGAGGAGGAGGAATTTTTAATGTAAAAATTATGCCGGGAACGAGTCTACCTAATTAAGACGACAAAACGATTATATATTGTCCGATTGATTTGTGTCCTGTATTCGGGTCCACTTACGCAGCGTGATTTCAATAATAATCGGATCCGCGATCAATGTTTTGCAAAATCTACAGCATATCCATGAATTGTCGTGCGCACTTTCGTTTCTCGTTGCTGAATCGCGATTGTCGGATTACGTAAATATTTTTAATTGAAACGCACGTAAACCGTAAATCGACCGTTGCGCAAAGATCGACCATTAATTAGTTATTCTGCGAGAGCCAGTCTTGGCACTTCACCTTTCGGCGTTTATCTGCCTCGACGCTTTCAATAATCCTCATCAGTTACTCTATCGGTCCTATACTTTGTCGCCTATCGCGTATCCAAGGCCCGATAATGTATGTCTCGAATAATTACTTCAATTACCCTAATTGTCCACTTATACGTCTTTTAATAGACCGTAAACTCCATACCACGCTTATTGAGTTCCCGCGCGATCACCATAAATTAAATTTATAAATTCACCTTCCACGATATCTCTCTCCCTCTTACTCTCGGTCATTTTTAATCGCGTTAATTGCCGTCCGATATTTACATGGAAATCGTTTTCTCTACTTAACGCGCCGGCTTCTTGTTTGCTTTAGCGGCGATTTTTCATTGCCGCGTTAAGTATCGGGTCATCGAACGAAATCAATTGCAGTCATCGCGAGGTCCGCCTATTTTCTAATGCGCGAGTAGTTGGTAAGAAAAAAATGACGAAAATAAACAAACAGTTCCGATCGATTTATTTACGGTGCGTGTTAGCCGAGGGGGAGAGTTGTTTTTTGGCTCTCACGGAATTTCCGGACGAGGGGGGGGGGGGAAGGGAATGAACGTGAAAATTGGCAGCCGCGTGCCAAGTTCGCGCGCATTCCTCGTCTCGAGTGTCGCGTAGCCGCGCACGTCAAAAGCACGAGCGTGTCGTTCTTTCCCGGGAAAATGCGATTTCAAGAAGCCGCACTCTCCGGTTTCATTCAGTCGCCGCGGCGTGTGTGCTTTCCGCGGGATTATACTGGTTCTACGAGTGAGCAGCCTCGCTCAACAGATGTATCGCATTCTTTCGAATAAACTCGAGACGGATTTTGCGCAAGTGCCACTTCTCAAAAGTTGAGTCAGTCGGCGCGCCGGTTGACAACAGAACCGAGCAACGTTGAAGCGGGCAGAGGCGGATTCGACGATCCCGCCGTGATGTAACCTCGATTGCGCATTTCGATTGAAATTCGCGGCTGGAGTTGACCGCGCGCAATTTCGCCTCCGGTTAAATGATATTTTACTACGAATTTAATTGAAACCGTCCGGTCGTTTTGCTTGCCTTGCTGAAATTTATTCTAATTACGCGGATATTATGTCGACTACACAGTGTGTCTATGGAGGGGGAAAAAAAACATTCCCTGACTTTTATTGATTGCTTTGTAAATAATTACAATTACTGCAAAAACGACGTGGTAAATTTATTTGTGGTTTTTTTTCCTTCTTTTTTGTAGAAAATAAAATGAAGCGCGATGAACCCATTGAAACGACTGCTTAACGAGCTTGCTGTAATTGAAAACATTTTACATGTAATTTGTTTTCTACATTTGTTTTTTATAATGGTAATACGGACATATTTCATTGTTCGATAGTGTTAAAATGTTTATTTATGTTATAGTTAAATTTGCAAAATTTTAAAAGAATATTTCAGACATTAATATTTTAGCTTTAAATTTGTAAATGTATTTCAATTCACTAATAAAATTCACAATGGACATGCCATATTAGTGGTATAGTTCCCATTTGTATATAACATACATAGCATTATTTAGGGATACCGTATTTGTGCAATACCAAGCCCTCATTAGTAATATCTGACGAAATGTATTCAAGCTTGGGTCAGATAAGGTTTCCTAATTCGAGTCAACTACAAGGTGTAAAGCATGGCATTGATATGGCCCCGATGAGGCACGTCATTTGAAAGTCAGATAGGGCAACGATTTTGTAGTTTATGATTGATTAAATTTCATTTTGAGTTTCATATCAGGGCCATATACAACCTAGATTTATACTCCGAATTTAATTTTTAGTAAGGTTGACATGTTTATGAATAATTTAAAAGGCTTAAACTAATTCTGGCTTTAATTTTAAGTTATTTAATCAGTATTTAATATAATATTGATTAATATTAAAATACGCCAATACATAATTTTGCGACGTTTATTTACAAACAGATAAATCAACACATGAAATAGTCTTATTTTAACATTATCACGCAGCAAAAACTAAAGTGAACAATTAAAAAGCTATTTTACACGCGGGGCTTAAGTTTTGTGCTGCATGCAATTCACTACAAGTTAAAAAAAGGGAGGAAAATACACGAACGAAGAAAAGAATTCAGCGCAACGAAAAAAAATTTCTATTTGCTTCCGATTCTCGACAACCACATAGCGGCCGGCGAAGTAAATTCTTCTTTTCATTGAACGGACATTTTTCCACTGGAAGAAGATAGCAATTATTTATTTAGAAAAAGGAAACGGGAAGCAATTACATCATTGCGGAAATTACTATAAATTTAGAAATGGTGCATTTATACAATCCCTTGCAATACAATATCATCTAAGACTTTCCGACAAACTAAACTTAAAAAAGAACATTTTTTTTGAGAGCGTTTAAATCGATCTCATCGTTGGTGTACGAACACCTAAAGTAAACATATTAAAAAGTAACAATTTTAAAATAAGCATATTACTAATTAATTGTATAAAAACTATATGAAGATATTCTACTTAAATTCTTCGATTTAATTCAGAAACCGAGTTGACTGAACTCTATTATACTTGATTCAATTTGATATTTTTTACATTTTTTTACATTACAATGTTATAGCAGGTTATAAAAGGGACTATTTATTTAAATAACCCTAATACTAAAGGACTAAATAATTTCTCTCGCGAAATAGATCATGTTTACTCCTTCCAGCCGCAACTCAATGGGCTGAAGTTGAACCCTCGGCTTAATTTTTCGCGATGCACTGAGCAGTTCTTTTCCGCAACGCAAACACCAGCGTTTCATGAGTCCTACGCACAAACGCATCGGGAATATATCGGCAAACATTTGTACGCGGCAGAAAAACAGCGCTTTAAGTTGCCCCTCGCATTAGACTATTGAGTGCTTATCTTTCATGCGTTGTTGACTCGGTTGTAAATTGCTTTATGGAAACATCCCGGAAGTTCATTTTTATTTAAATACATGCAAATTGCCGGCGAAATTTCCCGAGATATTGTTATTAAATTTTATCGTCTCAAAAGCAGTTCCAAATAGCGCGGATCATCATTGCGTTTGATTGTGGCGTTATAAAACGTTGACCCTAAATACACACACAAATGATCGATAATATTCGCCGCACTGTTAAGCAGTGTTCATTTTTTTTTGCGGTAAAAAACAAGCTTCTTTCAATTCCTCCGCTCGCACATTATTTTTTACGACGATGAGTAGCAAATTCCTAAAGCGCTCCGGTGTAAATATGTACATTTTTATAGAGTAATACTCCTTTTTATTAGTACATACGTCCGTTTCTGTATACGCGCTTAAGAAACAATGAAGCAAAAAAGAAAAGAAAAGGAAAAAAGAATTAACATTCAGAAACACGGCTCGCTCGTGATCGAAATCCAAAAGCTCGCCTCGCAAGAATCTAAAATCGCATTTACAACAACGTGACCTCGACCTCATCGGGATAAATAATTTATAGCCACGTTTAGCTCTTTCTCGACGAGATCCCGGCCGCTGAATTACATTCCGCGTCGGGAGTGTTCGCACATCCGACGGAAGCGTCGAATTTTCCTCAGTATCTTCTGTAGAACGCCCTCTTCCCCCCGATACACGTAATTATGATTTCCGCCCGGACAATACGCCGATAATACTACTTCATTCGTCATCAACGGCGACAAGGACAAAGTCGGCTTATTTATTCCCATTCCGACGCGGTCCGTTCCAGAAGAAATGTTTTGCATTTTATTCGTCTGGTAATTAACGGGGACGTGGTACGCTTCCTTCCGTTAATTCGCGCCATAAATTGCCGCGGTCTTTTACGAAAGTAATTTCTCAAAATTATGAGCCTCGTTGTAATTCCGTCCGGGGAACTTTTCTCAATCACATCGTCTCGTTTGGTTAAAGTTGCGCAAAAGATTTCGACACGTGACTAGCACAAATGCCTTCATTAACGTCTCCAGTTTCTTTCGATCGAAGAAGCATTACACATCCCGTCGGAAGGATTGCAGTTTCGTCACTGCATAATTGATGTACAATTAGTCAAATTGAGATTTAAATAACGGTCGGTTGTAAATAATCGTGTCAACGAAAAGAAGCGAACAAAAATTAAATGTAACAATGATAAAGCGAGGAAGAAAAGTTGAGAAGGGGGGGGGGGTGAAAGGGAAAAAGTTGTCCAATTAATTTTAAATCAACGCTAATAGTACTTTAATTAAAAATCAGAGTCCGTCGGCTCGTTAAACTGAGAAAAAATCAATTGTCACAATATCGGTAATTAGTTGCAAAATGAAAGACTGGTTACAGAGAGTAAGAAAATATTAGTGAACATAAAAGTTACTAGTTATGATAAATGGGATATCTGGTTGAAATAACTAAAAACGTAGAAAACCTGGATATGGTAACTGGACAAGATAAAGTTTATTTACATATCAAATTTAATTTTCATAATAATTCTCTTCAAAAATATATATAATATATACATAAAAATTTTGAAAATAAACAAACAATGTTTGCCATTTGTAATGCAATATAAAAATTTTTCATATAAAATTTGTACCAGTCTGCTAAATAGTATTGATAAATCATCCGATATTTGTCTTTGAAAAGAAACTGCCATTATCTTCAAATAAAAAAAATTAAAATAGGAAAAGTGGAAAGAGAAGAATAAGAAGAAAAAAAAAGACACGATCAAACTTTCTCCGTGGTTCGTTGATCGGCATGAAATTTTGTTCATTCATAAAGTCGCGTTCGCGATACGAGCCACGTGTTAATCATTCGTGAGTTTCCACCGGAAGGAAGGATGGCCGTGAACAAACGCACGCGCTGTGCATCTCAGCGTAAGTCGAGAATAGTTTGCCGTTTTCGGTCGGGAGGTATGCCTGGAATCACCCGTGATAGAATGAACGATGAGTGTCGCGACGAAACACTCTTGGCCGGACAAATCGCCAGCCAGTATGCCGCGAACAAAAAGCTGCGAAAGTGTGAAAGTCGCATGTATATTTATATGAAAGTCGTGCACGATTATAATTAAACAATTTTTTTCTACGCTGCCAAAACAATATGGCAGTCTTTGAGAGAAATTGCGCAATATTTTTTTACCTTGCTTCGTTCGATTAATATTCATTGAATTTTTCTGAAGAAATTATATTCGCTGAATTTAAATTAAAAAGTGGTAAACTTTAAAAAAATTGGTATTTTGTTCTCTGAGTGTAGTGTAGTAAAAAATTTTGGAAGAATTGTATGGGTTCTTTTACAATAAGTGACAAAAATTTACTCTACATCTTTACTTTGATGCTTTAAATTTTTTACCTTGAAATATAATATTCATAATAATTTCCGAAAATAGGACAGCATGCACTAAAAATTCAGTGCGCAAACGGTAGATGAAATCTAGAGAAATTCCAAAACCGAAGACTTAAATATTAACCGTCGGATCGCTTAAAAAAATTCTAATTTATTCAGTCTTGAAAAATATTTTTCCCAGATTCGCTGTATTTTCCATCTCTTCAGATCTATCTTTATTGATTTCAATTACGTAATCTACCTTTATTGATTTTAACTGAATTAACGAACAGTTATTACAATTTACATGATCCGGACTTCTCCGTTGCAATTCAAATTATTTAAGGCATCCTATCGGAAGCCGAATCTAAAGCGCGCGAGTGTACGCTAGCCGTTTCCACTATGTTTGTCGAAGAAGTTACGCGAGAAAAATGAGAGAACGAAACTCAAATCATCATTTGGATAAGATGCGGCTGTATGATAACGATCGCTAATAAATCCACAAAGTTTCGAGAATTCGAGAACTTAATCCGAAGGCTTTCAGAAGTTTTCCTTCTGCTGTCGACTTTCATTTTAATCACATTTATTGCTCATCTTAATTATAACTTGATATCATACGAAATTCAATAACTCAGCTTAAAGTTTATTTATTACATTTTCGTTTATATCGTTTGTAAGAAAGTAAATAAATTGTAAATAAGTCAGAATGTATACAAGAGAAGTGGAATTCCATTTTGCATGCGGATAAAATTAAAGCCATACAATTCAATTTATAATTGCATCTAATTAAATTTTTAAACGCATCTTGGATATTTCTTTTGTTGAATCACAACTTTATTACTTCCATGAAATCAAAGAAATTATCTCGCGCGGATAGTGTTCCAGTGATTTGATCGTTTCTTTCATCTGATTATTAAATGCAAATAGCAAAGTATTATTTTAACACGATTTTTAATTATAATTAAGAACGCGTTAATTCTGCCGCGTTAATAATTTATGATTAAGTTAGAAACTAATACAATGGGCATTCATCGAGTGGTGCAGCTATTAACTTTAAATTATGTCAGATTTTGATGATAAATTTGAAATAGATTTTCGCATGCTCCCAACGTATGGAAACAGGAAAGCTAACTTCAATACGTAATCTCACTTGGTAAAATATTTAACGTAGTTAATCGCAGTCATTTGTTTGTGCCTTGACGGATGTGCGAATCAACATAACAATGATTATAATAATTTAATGCTAACAATCGACGCATCCTTCGCGTTGTCGTGCGAGAGGTGCTTTACGGACCTTTGTCCTTCGGCGGTCGGCATCGCCGTAGCTTTTACAAGGGAGCTCGACGAATCATCCGTCAGCAACAGAAACCCCGAGATACGTATCTTCGGCCGCGCTTTACAGCCCGAGATTAACGAGTTGCATTACCCAACGTCCACCCTCGGTACAGGAAATACGTCCAAGATGCTGGCGCATCTTCTTTCATTGCAGCACGCCGTGCAAAACAGCTTCCGGTTACGATAGAGCTTTACGAGTCTGCGGTGCGGCGCAAAAAAAGAAAACCCGCGGAATTACGTTTCTTTCTCTTAATTCGTGACGCATACTGGCATACTTATTGCAATTTATAACAAATACCGGTGACGCGAGATAACAAGCGATTTGTTTATGGGAAATCATTTGTTGGAAATCCAATTAATGAGGGGCAATTAAATTATTTATCTCAACATAGATGCAATCGTTATTATTCTTATCAATACAATCGTGACATTTTCGCGTACAAGTTTTAAATCATTTCAAGAGTATTTACTAGGCTTAGAATGATCACTTTGGATAGTTCAAATTATAAATGAAACAAGTAATAATGCACTTAGTTTTATAAAGTAAATTTTTCGAAACTTTCACAATTGATTTTTAGCCGCGGTAACGGATCATGCATTATTCAACAATAATTATTAAACGTGTGCTTCCATTACGTAAAGCAGAAACGTTTAAATGGTACAAAACAAAGATTGCATTCAATAATGTTGGGTTAAAATTGTACGTGGAATGAATTTCCTTCACTTTATTTATCTCAACATCAAACAGATTTAGAGAATAATTTTAATTGAAAACGAATAATTCGTAAAATTAATAATACAATTTATGTATCAGAATAATTTGGTTTCCGTTGAAATGAAAATTTTACATTAAATTGAATGTAATGCAAATAACATTTTAATCGCCGCTAATTTTGAATCATAACAATAAGTAATTATAAAATACAGATGTTAAATGGATGTAACTGTGTACCACTATTGAGTCAATGGTATCGTTTGACATAATACATAATTCGTGACAATAATATTAATCCGTGCAATTATCATTCATACCATAAAATACGAATTTTTAACAAATATTTGATTTAATTTGATAATTGTCAAACGTGTTAGCAGTTGAATATATTCACTTTACCATAACTATGTTTAATAATTTTATTGTGTTATTACACAATTCGAACAAATATATTTCAGGTAGCGAGTAAAGCTAATTAGCTACTAATTATGCTAAAATTGTTGCAGACATTATATTCTACGTTCTGCTATCTAATATTATAATAATTACACGCGAAAATAAGATAATTGTTATTATTAATTATCACGTGTTTATGTTTATAAGCATAATTAACGGAAGATGTAGTTATTTTTAAATTTTATTTCATTCTCAATTTTCTTATACAACGAAAGTGCGCAAAGTTATAAAAAACCGTTAATAAATAACCTGAAATATGTTAAAATAAATGAGATAAATTGCAATATCCAATTAACAAACTGCAAGTAACAAATGAGTAAATAAAATTATTATCCCAGTTACATCTTTTATTAACCGAAATAGATAATTTGTCAAAACAATATGAAAAGAATTCTCTTTATATCCACAAATGATTTCAATTCGCTAATTAAAATATTCCCTGTATTTAGCTTAAAAAGAAAATGGAATTTATAAAAATAATAAGCATTTAAAGCGACTTCACAAATCTACTCTCAATCAAGTCAACTTAAATAACTCGCACTTTGTACAATTTTATATCAATTAATAATTTTTTTTTATCATCTCCTTTTCACATAATTTTTACTTCGTAATTATTAATATTTCAAACGGACGAAAAAATGACCCACCGAATTAATTATAATTAACAACAGCGTACCATACAAAAGGTACATTTTTTACGTGCTTCTTTTCCCCTATTTAATGCGCTGTGCCGGTCGCGCGACCTTGAATACACCCTTCGAGTAGAGACGAATGGCGGAGCGTAATTAGCGGGTCGTAAAAGGCCCCGCTGGTTTACCTGAATTAAACGGCATTACGATGATTCGGTCACAGCGGCACATACCAATTGCGTAAAGCATAACGTGACTGCGAGTAAGTAAGGCCCGGCGACTTGTACCATCGTTTTGATCTCCCACCTACTTCTATTGTGGCGACCGCGAGCACCGTCGACAAGAAGCCATCCGGCCAACTCAGTCGGTGCTTAGACCTCGCGTCTCGCGTTCACATTTCGTTTTCCGTTCGTGTTTATAGGGGATTAGTTCGGTGAATTACGTTCCAACGCTCTGAACGCTCGCGGTACCGCTCTCTTACAGTTTTCCTCGCCGTTGCTACATTGCCAAAGATCGGATTCTCTTCCTGGACATGAGACTTGCAAAACGTCATGCCACCATTATGGTGAATTATTTTCCACTTTCGTTCTCACGAATCCATATTCATTTTATAATTTCAATTGCCAAGAAAAGATAACTCTTCTCCTGTTTTAAATGTTTAATGAACAAATAAGTTTGCACGGGGAAAAATTTCTTTGGAAACATTACTAGAGTTCACGGCGAACGATTCTTATTGAGCTAATTTATATATATTTTCTTATAACTGTAGGAAATAGTCAGCTTACTTTGACTTGTGTAGTTAAATAATTTTGGTGTTCTTTTCCTTAAATTATGGTGAAATTGGTATAAATTAGCTCGTTAGAGTTCGTTTGCTGTACACTATAGTTAAATTTCGAAAGAAACGTTGCTCAGTGCATGAATTAATCGTAAAAAATGCTAACGCTACTTAATACAGATAAAGCTTTCTTTGCGGTAATGACAATTCTGATATTGTAAGGAAATATTGTTTATTTTGTTACACAGAGTGATACTTTTTACTTGTGTAAAGTATTACTTTAATATACACGGAGAGAAAAGATTAATAAAAATTACTGACATAGTTAGTAAACTGGTCATATACTTGCAAGAACTGAAAAATTACTATCATAAGTTAGTAAAAAGTGTCAGCTTTCTAAGAATCATTTTCAACAAATTGACACGTTTTACTAACTTAAGATAGTAATTTTTCAAGTTTTACCAATATACAACCAGTTTACTAAGAATGTCAGTAAATTTTATTAATCTTTTCTCTCCGTGTAGACAGATAAATAATATATCCCATTGAAGTTGAATTAATAATGATCAGTTTTTCTTTTCGTGCCGTTTGATAATAACATTTCGTTGTTAAATAGCGTATCCACGGAATCCCAAAAGGTCAATAAAGTTTTCTTTTCTCTCAGTGCACTTTTTAAGTACGATAGAGGCACATGAAAGTTAAAAATTTTTATTGAAAAAAAAAAGTTGTTACAGTTCTTTTTAATTAATTTAAGTAATTAAGTTACAATTAATTGGCAAATAAACACTTTAATGAAAGAAATGTTGGGTAAACAATTTGTTCAATTTAGAAACAATTGTAATTAATTTTTCCTACGTTTATTAGCACGTTATGCTTTTTAGATAAATAAATTAATAAAAATTTGTACCAGTTACAATTACATTTTTTTAATTTGTTAACTTGTACTTTTGTTTAATAAGAAATTAGTTAGTTTTTAATTCTTTAAATACAATTGTTGCTTTCAATTTAAAAAAAATGCGGGCACAAATAATTTTTTTAGACAGAGTGATTTTATAGTTGGCGTTTATGTAAAGAAATTATTAACGGAGCATTATACCGGTAAATAAATGCTAAACGCCTGTTTGTTAAATCGTATTATTTAACGAATTGTAGTTTAATTTTGTAGTAATCGTTATTCCGTTCTTTATTATTACAGTTATACGGACGTTCTAGAGAATAGCTCTCAAAAGCAATATAATTTCCATCCAACTGTGAAAAACTCGTATAATTGTTTTTAAAAGCTGCAATTCTTCGAAGCTTAATTATTCACTTCGTTTATTTACAATTTCAGGATGTCAATAACTTGTGATTAAAACTTTATAATTATTTTATATTATCAATTCGTGAAAATGCAGGATAAACAACTGAGTACAATAGAAATGTATGAAACAAACTGAAATATTTCTTCCAGTTTGACCGTTTTAACGATAATACACTCGCAAAAACTTTTCATATAAAATTAATTGCATTTATTAACTTCTATGACACACTGACATAACGATTTATTTTCGTTATAACAATAAAATATTAGGAAAAATAAATCAAATGAATTAACGATTTCATACGACACAATACTACGACGCAACAAATGAGAGAAAACTAAGTTCTTAAAATATACTGAAGAATATAATAAAACGACATTGAATTCACAAAAAATTGCACGAAAGAACGAAGTTTCGTCTGCAACCTATAAACAAACCAATGCGGACACGTAGGAAAATGTTTCAGTAAATATCTTTATACAAAATTTAGGATTGAAATATCATATGTTCAATGCCAAATCAATTCTAATTAACTCGATGAACATTTTATATAGAAAATAGTAAAAACAATGCTAATATTATTAACATGTAATAAAAATTATTAACATATTTCGTAAAATTTCACTTAAAATAATAATTTTTCAAGTAATTAACAATGTTAATCCTTTTTATTAGACCTTAATTAAAACCTTTTTTGCAAGACTTACATGGTTGGTTGCAATGCTAAAATTTATAGTAAAATTCACTTTAAAATTTCTCTCACTAAACGTTTCCATTGAATCTTAAACATTTAAAATATCGAAAGTTCGTCGCGAATTAGTAGAAAGCAAAACTTAAACTTCTTTTTTTTACTTTTTACTCCTCTTTCGAGGACCGTTGTTTTAACAAACAACAGTCTATTATGCGAATCATGATTTGACTATTTACTATTTTGCCGTATCAGGGCTATTGATTCCGCACACGTTGGCACCGTAAACTTTCCCATTTTATTTCTATCCGAAGTTTGTTATGCAACATAAAGTAACAAATTTACGTGGCGCTGTGTGCGAGTAACTTGGCCGTGAGTTAAACTTTTGCCGTGGAGTCGTCGCGACATCAGGAATGCAACAGGTGCACATCCACCACACGAATCGCGCGACACTCGCGCATTTGAATAATTGGAACGAACGTATTGCCGACGTTACTTTGAGCGCCTTCCGAAGATGTGGGATTTGATTTCGTGTTTCCATCGTGAGCCGCGACAGCCGATCGAAACGTTCGACGGTAACCGAGTTTTGACAAATTTCCAACGGAACTGTAAATAAAATAGGAAGAGGAACTTTTTCCGAATTAAACTTTTGGAAGAAATCAAGTCGCCTTTAACTTTATAAAACAGAAATTAATGTCGTTACGTTTGTATTAAATTTCACGAGTAAAAAACGGAAAAAAGTCTGATCATTAATTTACCATTTAAATGATGATGATATATTGAATAAAATTTATATGAATGTTATATAAATTAATGACAATCGTCGTTGAATATTCAGTATGGGCAACTTGACGTTACATTTAATGTTGATGTTTGCGCAGAAATCGAGCCCTGGTCAAGCGCCTTGGCTCTTCCATTTTGTACGTGAACTCTGAATTCACAGTTAATTTTATTTAATCGGAACACCGCGATCTAACCGAGCATTAATTAGCAGCCACGAGAGGTTGACATTTCTCGAGGAGTGCGCTCTAATAGAGTCATCGCTAAGAATCGGACGCGATTCAGCGTCAACAGTCGGAGCCGCGCTCGTTGGATTCCTGCTAGTATTTCACACGGGTTTTCGTAACGGAATCTGCGAATACATCGCATGCCTCGTCGATAATTTACACTCGTTAATTTACATTCTGCATTCTGCACTTTGTTTCTGTGCATTCGGGGAATTCGGAAAATCATCTGCTCTTTCCACGCTGGCGAATGAATATTGTTTACGCGTTATCAGCCGAAATAAACGTTAATCTTTGTTTTAAGGGGGACGCGTGATTTAAAAGTTCAACAACTTACATTTTGTTTCAGCTTATTTTACGAGTAAGCATGAGAATTATGGTTCACAAAATTAAATTAATTAAAATACATTTTTATTCAATGGAATGACTTTTATTTAACAAATTTTTTTGTTTATTTCAATGTTATAATTATGTCCATGTAAAGTTTAATTAAAGTAATTTATTTCCCAGTTTAATTGCTTTATCAAAATTGTAAATATAACAAAAAAGTATATTGAAATTTATGTTGGAATTACAGAAAACAATGCTCTAATAGCATAACTGATTTACATAAAATTAAATGTAGCATTTACAAGAAAATTTATTAAATGGTTATTTAAACATCTGTGTTGGCAACAGTGTCATAATATTGTTATTGTTTGGTTAGTAACAGCATCAATTTGTTTCGTTCGATGTTTATTATAACGTGCGCGTTTATGTTTGCAAATTGTGCATTTATACGCATCTTTTCGGACAGAATATTTTCAATACTACGTCATTTGCTTCAGATAATTCTATCATCTTGCAATCTCGACTAAAATGTCAATTTATTTAATATAAAGTTTTTATAAGTGTTACGTTTCATAATGCTGAGACAATATTAACATTATAACAGCGTTACACCAACACCAATTGGCGTTGCTTCAACATTACACTTTTCTCCGTACAAAGATTCAGTAATTATTTGCTAAATTTTATGTTACAATTTACTCTGACATCTGAAAGTTTATAATTAAAGCTGCCATATTCATAAAACAGTTTCTCGAAATATAATAACGTAAAATGTCTGGTACAAATTGGAATTCAGTTTACCAAAAATTGACATGCACTAGTTTTTACATTATAATATAATTTTACACCCGTAATAAAAAAGAAAGAAAGAAAGGATAAAATAATTTTATATCGCGCTTTATACAACGAAAACAATATAAATTTACCTGAAAGAGTTCTTACAATTAGATCATTTTCTACTGTTACAAGTATTCCTTTGATTAACGACGATAGGTGAAAGGGTATTATTTCAATACTGACAACAAATTACGATTGCATCTTTATTTATTTGGTGATAATCTCGAATTAGATCGAAAGCCTCGATCAATTGCACGATTTAACATTTTAAACGTCCGAAATTTGAATGGTTATCGTGTTACATAATCGATGAGACGTCAATGGTAAAAATGGGCAAAATTGACGATGACCAATGGTAGCGCGGAATTGATGACTGAATTGGTCTTGGTCCCTTGACTCTAACCCGTTGCTAGAGCCGTACTTACACCGACGTACCTCATGATCACGAAGCGTGACTCGACTGTTGTTCGACGTGGGGGGCTGCAAGTGTTGTTGCTGAATTCATTGAGTCATCGTGTTCTCTCGAATACTTGATTCCCGGTAATCAAGATTCACCGTCGTGTCGAGAAATCAAGCGATTATTGGATCGCTCGATCGATCATCGATCGCTCCTCAATTGCTCCTCGATCGTCGCATTGCTCGGATTTGCGATTCGGCTGCGATTTCACGCGTGCTGCTTGCGTGTCGCAACGCCAATTTCGGCCGTTTCGCGGATTAATGCCCCTCGCGGCGAAATAAACGTCGGTTAACGTTATTACGCAAGACCGACTGTGAAAATGTATTGCTCTAATAGTAGTTTTTCCATTATTAATCGTAGGTATAATTAATTAGACTTTAATTAGTGATAACAAGGATAATGGAAAGAAATCGGAACGGCGCAACGCATAATTTATTCATGGTTTCTTGTTTCTTTTATTTTTATTTTTATTCTTCTTATACATTCGCCCATAAATTGAGTTTCCACTGCGAATGCCTTTTTTAAAAATATATGTCGCTAATGGATACGCCATGATCATTCATAAATTATGAAGTGTAATGTAATCACGAAGATAAATGTTGCACGAACCGTTGCGGTTGATACGAAGATATCCTGAGAAAATTTTAATTTACAAAGTATACGAAATAAATTGGTCGCCTATTGAAATTCGTATACTTTTCTGCTATTACTCTTGTTATAATGGGCGTTGAATATTTGAGCGAAGTTGTTTGTATTTTTCGTATGAAAAAAAAAAAGAAAATCGCTTTGGCAAATACTTTATTCAAAAATATATAAGTAACATATGGCATTGATGAATACGCACAGTGCAAACTTAGTATCAAACAGAAAAATGTGTTTACGTTGTGCTTATTTTTAACGCACTTCTTTCGCATTTCCCAAAGTAAAATGTATAGTTTATGAGATTTCTCGCAGGCGTACGAGAATTCGTATCAAATTACAACGCGCATTCCTGGCAACGTTAATGTATTTATTCTTGCCTTTGTTCATAAGCGTAATCTTGCATAACGAGAAATAAGCGCACTCCAAAAATCAAAGTAATATGATAAAGTCATACCTTACTTAATGTACTAAAAATTTATCCGACAGCAAGCTTTAAATCCGATTCCTCGCTCTGTTGCCCCGTTGCAACACTTCCAATTTATCTTCCGTTTTTGCCAAAAATATTTGATGCGAAGCGTCACGTGACAGTATCACAAAGAATTCCAATTTAACAAATCCTCCACGTAGAGGTATCAAAATATTCTTTTCATGTTGCACTTTCTAAGTTACGCGAAGAAAGTGCTAATTTAAATTAACTAAAAGCATTCCTTCGAGAGATTAAATCCTATTTTTATTATATATAGATAATTAACAAACTATCAAATAATATAATTCTTTTCTTCTTTCTTTCTTCTTTTATGTTATTATTATAAGTTGAATAATCGAAGATTTGGATTCCACTATTTGTACACTTATTCAATGTTAATTTGACAAAACATTGTAATATCCTATTTGAAATTATTATCACAATTTTACCCTAATGGTATTGACTCTTGTCTACTTAAATCGTTTGTCTAACGACTTTGTGTGTTCTTTTAAAATGGTTTCATAAATGTGGTATTAATTAAATTGTTCTTTGGATTAATGACAAAAAGACTGAAAAAAGTGACAAACATGAGTTCGAACAAGGAAATGTTAACAGGAAGCGATGAACGATAAGATAAAGTACACATTATTTGCATTCCTTTGACGTTCATTGAGTCATAATGAGATTTATAATACGTAATTATTTTATTAAAAACTCTGAATTTATTTCACTAATAATACGTATAAATATTTTATTATTAATATAATAAAATTGTGTTATTTAGTGTGTTATAGAATTAAAAAAATATTAAGAAAAACATAATTTTGTTTGTGAAGTCATATTTACACATGTGGAAAAATGTTGCCACACGTGGGGAATATTGTTACAAATATGGCAAAACCTGTGGCTGAGAGAATAAAATTTGGTTAAACTTAGTCAGAGATTCAGCTATATATGCCACAGTATATCCCACACTTGGCTTTTGCTTTGACAATAAAATTTTTCCAAGTGGACATATATATTTCTTCCTTTTCTTGGTTAAAAAATTATACATGCATAAAATAATATTTGTATTAATGAAAATTTCACGAATACCAAATTGGTATAAATTTACAGATTTATAAAGTTACGGAGAAAATAAATGCATTTCCCTTGCGTCGAATCAAATTGCGTTTATATTTTCAGCGCATGAACGGCGAGAGTAACATTCAAACTATTTCAGTTTCACCTTTTTCGTGACGCTGAAGTGAAAAGCTAAAAGCACTTACATCACCGGTCGCAGACTGTTTATTAAGCGCTCGGATAATAAAGTTACTGAAAATTGCACACCGCGGCTATTTATCAGCGAGCCGGCGAATTACGCGATCGCAGCAGCTTAAAATTAACAGACATTATAAATGATCTAAGGAAGCATTGAAATGCGATTATCCTCGCCCCGCGACACCATGGAACCGACGACATTGAACTTGGCAGCTTGCCAACAACTTTTTAATTTATTCTACGGTCCCTTTCGATCTTGGAACTCGACCCGACGACGTTTGGCCCCATTTCTTACTCGCCCATTCAGGCAACTACCTTAGATTTAAAGCTGACGTGATTCCGCAAGCAGACGGACTTTAATAGAGAAAAATGAAAAAGCTGCAATTAAAGTTTCCTTCCAAAAGAGAGATATTTTTTATCGATCAGATAATATCGACTCTACTCTAATTATAATTACGAATTCGAACAAAGAGAAATGGACCATTGGACTAACGGGCCATTGTTAAATGAGATAGAATTGAAAAATAATCAAATGTAGGTGAATGTAAACAGAACAATAATAATGATTGCAAGTAAATAACTGAAATAGGTGAAAATGGTATGATGATTGTCGTTGATTAAATACTTTATTAATTTGAGATTAGTTTATTCGTTGAAATAATTGAAAGGAATTAATCGAGTATCACAATTCAGTTAAACAAAGTATGAAAATGCAAATAGTAATACAGTTCTTTTGAAGAATGAACCCACGCGGAAAAATATAGCTGGATCTTGGCTGCAAATTTTTCTGCGCAGGAAGGTATTTAAAAATTGATGTTAGGAAGTATATAAATTTTTACATTGAGCGTAACAAAAAAAAAGGCGAATATTTCATAAAGGTTACAGGACAATGTTGCAAACACTCTTAAAAATGTCACTTCGAAAACAAAAGGATTGTATTATTTTAAATAGAATGATATTCAAATTGAAAATAATCCTTTTCGTCCGAATAGAATCACTTTCATTGAAAGCAAATTTCTGATGAATTTTTGACAGCGAATATGACTGAGCTTCAGTGAATATTGACAATTAATGAATTTGCATTGTTTATAGTTTTCAATTGGAGAAAGCGAATCACGGCAAGGTTTTCGACGTAAAACACGTCAACTAGTAATAACGCCGAAATGCGTTCGCGATCCCACGAGATAAACCAATTTCATTGGGATAGCTAAACTTTATTAGCCCTAAAGATTTCGATCTGAAATAGTCCATTGCGTTGCCCTCGACCGTCCGATGCGTTTCACCGTTTGCCGTTTGACATTTTTTCGGCGCTTTCTTCCACAAATCATTGCCCTCGCAATGGCTAAGACAACGCGCATAATCTTACGTCACCGACACCGCCGAGTTTCACCTTCCAATCGGCATTGGCATTCCATTCAAGGTCGCGAGCGCGCATCCATATTCCCGGCGACGTTATAGCGTACGTGGTCTCGAAACCGCGCGCGTTTACACGCAATTATACAGCCGGCCCCGTAAATGTGTGTTGTGACCCAGCTCTCATTTGCCAGCGGAAACATTATCAACGCTCCGGCTCGATTGCAGCCGTACGCGTAACGCATAAACCCACATAGCCGCGCACGGACGCACACATTTTCGCACATCCTCCTGTTTTACTGCTTCTTTTTTTTTTCTTCTTCTTTTTTTTCTCGCCCTCTGAACTCCCCTGACGTCCGGTGTTTCTCCCCAGCGCTCGCTCCTCTTCGCGCAAATCTATTGTCTCGTTCGCCACAAATTCTCCGGCGCTGCGTGGGAAGGTTCACAAGCCTTTCAAGTTCGAGTTCGCGCTTCTTCGTTTGCCTCTTCAAACCGAAAAGTCAAACGAAGTTCGCTCGCGTGCACTCCTGGGGGCTGTGTACTTTTATTTGAGCTGTCGCCGAGGATTCGCGGGGTCTCCCGCGACCGTACACCGTAACCCAATTTGCTGATGAGTTTGCTCGCGACAGCACGCGACGAGAGTGTTTACTTAACCGACTAATTACGATACTGGACGGCCGAAATTAATTCGCCGTTGTAATTAGCTGGAAATCGAGCCGACGTCGTGCGCTCGCCAGTCGCCTCTTCATTTGCGATTTGTGCATATTCATTTAGATTGAACTCTTACAACAATTCTGATTACAATGAACTGAAAAAAAAATATCGCCGCAAATTACTTTGAAAATCAACCTTTAAGAAGAATGATTGGAAATTTTGTGAATATTAAACAAAAGAATACATTTTCATTTGAAACAGAATTTTCATTTTATTTTTGGAAATGATTTTTGTATTTTATTTTTAAACGATAATTCTTAATTTGAAGCGATCCCTTTAAGAGTGCGTTTGAGATTAGAATGTTATTTGACGTCTTTGTTGGAATTTTAATGAGTAAAGTTTGTAAACAGTGGTGGTAATGTTATTTGAATATATGAAAATTTAATAGGACTTTAACATGTTGATGGAATATATTGACTCTAATAATAATTACGTAAAGGTAAATTTCAGATTAATAAACTGAGAGTAAAATTCTTATTTAATAATTTCAAGATGGTAGTGACTGTAAATTCATTTTTAATTAAAATGTACGTTGATGAAGTGTTACAAATTCCGTTCTAAAACTGGAGATTTTATCATCTATAATAAATTAAAATTAATTAAACATGAGAAATAAAACATAGACACTGTACTGAGGAAGTAATTTGAAAAAAATAAAATTATTTTACTTATACAAAGCCATATTTCTTGAATTTAATATAATTTGACTACAGTTTATAAACACGTGCTTTTTTTTATTATTTTTTATGTAGCAATTTAAAGATAAATTCTTAAAATAAATTATTACTTTGTTACATTTTATTTACAACGAAAATATTGTATTTTGATTTGAAGCGTACTTTATAAATATTTTATAATTTTTTTCTAATTTAATACATTATACTTTCTGAGAGTAAATGTAAACTGGAAATCTCACGATGGCAAATATAACTGAATCAATTTATTATTATAATCAATCGTTCGATACGACAAAACCGTTTTCCATATAAATAAAAATTGAATTATACATTGTGTAAATTTTCTTTATAACATTCAGTAATACTGATTATTCTCGTGAATGATTCAATTAGTTTAAATGTAGAAGAAACATACAGTGTTCAACACTATATAATTCATCATTACAATGCCTTATTTTTAACTGTTAATAAAAGTCTCCTTATAAATTGAATATAAGATTTCAAGTATACATCCACGCGAATTGTTTATTGAACGTACGTTAAATCCACGGTTATCAATACGGAAATATTTAGTTACGTCTAAAAACAATGTTCCGTTCACCCAATCGCGCTGCTATAATTAAACCAAACTTGCTTTTATTAATCCTACTTTGTATCGTGCACATTTTTACTAAACAAGTACAGCCATAAATTATGTAACTAAATTTTTCATTCTCCACGATATATTTAATTTATATAATATATAAATACTGCACAACGTGCGGAATAAACTTCCTGCCTATTGTTTACTCGGATCACGATTCTCGGTATGGTGTAACACGCTTCTAATACACGTAAGAAATTAATCAATGAATGTAACCGAAGTGTGGGAAGTCACATAATTTAGATTTTCATGAAACTGACATTAATTAAAATTGAAAACGTAACATCGGAAAAAGTCGATACTATTTTAATTAAACAAAAAATACTTCGTGCGCCGAAGAAATGTAATCTGGTCTGCTGTAGGATTTGATACGCGAGGTGAAAGTTCACAAGAAAAATGTTAAACTTATAAAAAGAAGTTCGATCAATTATCTGAAAAGCGATAAATAGCAGCATCTAGTAACAGTTTTTAAAGGAACTTGGCGGAGTTCTAATTGATTAAGTATCTTACATCCTTTAATCATTCAATTGACTTTTTTTGCCGCGGGACGCTCGTTGTACCAATTTCCCGGGGCTTGTCAATTGTAACACATTCGATTCGACAATGAATTCGTCCTCAATGAAAATTAAAAAATTAAGCCTTGTCGGGTTAATGTGTCCCAGAACAATGGCATCGTTCGCACCTGCAAATTATCGCGGCTCATAAGAGGATAACTATTAAAAATTAAAATATGAGAACAACTGCGAGAATAAAAGAGCAGGTAAGAGAACACCTGTCCTACTCCACTTAAAATAATTAGGTGTAGAACGGAGTAAGAAGAAACTTGATTTATATACTCGGGGGCATTTGTAATCTGGAAAGAATTTTTAAGAAAAATTACTGCATTTTTCCAAAAATTACTACAAAATAAATGGGGCGGTACAGGCATTTAGACTGTTCTAAGTATTAACATGATATAGTTACCTTTTTTGATACGTAAAATTTTAATTTACTATCATAAATCTGAAATAGCTTTGTTTATATTTTTTTTATAAATAATTAACCAATATATAAATAATTATTCATAGACTATACATGTGCAGCGCATGCGGGTATAACTGCACATGTTTAGGTGTTTTTATTACGTTCCGAAGTTGAATGTTACTGTAATTATCCTCCCGTAAGGAGTACATCAACAATTGATAATACTGGACAATAATAATAATAATAAAATGGATACAAAAGTATAGCATTAAGGGAATAAGTTGAAAATGCGCGAGTCTAATAAAAGCACGTTAACGGAGTGGTTAATTAGACTTTTCATTTTTCTGTTACAGCCGAAAGAACTCCATCGTTCTCAGGACTCAGCTCCCTGTACGAGTTCACACCATTATAGGTAAGTGCATACTTATACTACTTTATCGTAATCTTCACCTTGTTGCCACTGCGGTAACAGTTTAATAGTCATAGAAGTTTGTTCATACGTGTTCCGAATTCGAATTATTGTTTCAACGAAATTGCCCCCCCCCCCCGTTCTAACTTATTTTCAACGGCTATAATGGCGAACGCGAAGAACATAAAAGTTTCGGTAATTAGGGTCACTTTTATTTCCATGGCCTTCCCATTGTAATCGCATCGCTTATTTGAATTCCACCATACGCCCCTTCCCTCGACTCTCCTCCACCTAGTCTCTTCTTTGTCATAAAAATTAAGACATTACGCATACCTTGGGCGCTGAATTATGACTGGAAACGTGCATTAAACGGCCGAGTCAATAAGTCAAGCGTCCTGTAACTCGCGTTCAAATTAATATAGAAATTCCGACAGAACGTATCGGGGATACGTCCACACATTTTTTTCCCCTTTGTCTTTAAAGCGCGATTTCACGCGTATAACGCTTTTTAACAGTGTTTGCCTGAATAGATAACCCTTTGATCAGCAAGCCAGTGTAAAATAATTCAAGATTGCACGATGAGATAATGCAACATTCTTTTTGAAATCACGCGCTGCCACAATGAAGATATGAACTTGGAGTAAACGGAGAAAAAAAAGGCAGACGTGTTTAAGTAACGACGTAATGATATAGAATTATATTAAAAGTAAATTTACTAGATAGCACTCGTTAACTTATAGACCGTATTGATCCCACGGCTGGGAGCAAACTTTGTTGATTATTCAATTAATAAACTATGGAAATTAGCTTCATTAAATTTCGTATTAATTATTGCTGCGAATTGCGCGCGGCTCGCCGCTGTAAGAGATGTGAATTTCGTTAAAATCGAATAAATCGGTGTCGTTTACGGCGACATAAATAAATGAAGAATTTATTTCGTTTACAACGAATATATAAAATGTTAATGGGTGTTGAACGAACGTTAACGGAGCGTGATAATTGACTGATAATAAATCATTGTCTTAACGATTATTCGTAATTTCGAGTATAGGAACTGTTACTCACGTGGAGAAAATTGTGTACCAAAAATTTGAATTTATCGTTGCTATTTGAAATGGTAAAACCATTTGAATTGTAACGGTATCCATGCTGCAGCTTAAATGGTTACAGTACAGTCCGCACGGAAAAAAACAACTGGATGACAGATTTCGACTGGATGAAGACTGGAAAAGGGATGGGTTTTTTCGCGAATCCAGCCTTTGAGAATATTATAACAGTATACTTAAAACAGTATTTAAATTTCTATTATAAATAACTACTATATCTTGAATGAATCTAATAGCAAGAAATATTTGAAAAATCGAAAAATTAGTGTGATTTTAACCAATCAAATTGTACAATTCAGTTTTTTCAGTGTATCAATTTCTGATTGACGAAACAAATCAATAAATAAACAAACCAATAATGAAATAAACGAACAAATAAATTAGCAACTCAGTAAAGCGGGCGGGACATGCGAATAAAAACTAATAAATAAGATGGCTGATAATCTAATTTTCAAAACAATGATGTCGACAAAGGTGTCTATAATAGCGAGTTTGCAGTTGCGAGGCTTTCAGGTGTGCACTCGTTTACGCGAGTCGTGTTCTCCCCTTGATGTAAACTCAATCGCTCGATTAACTTGCGGCAAGAGTTGCTCGAGCGTAACAGTACGACATAGATCAGAGAGTGGGAGCGATGGAGAGAATAGGAAGATAATACAGATAGGATTCGATCACGACTCGGAATTTATGAGAGCGACAAATTATCCGCGCCGCTCTGAGTTAGGCGTAATAATGTAATCTGCAACTAAATGGACTCCATTTTGATTTACCGAAACGTAAATCGCAAGTTTTAATCGCGAAACAACAATTTCATTCATTTATTACCGTACGCGGTGCACGTTAAGCTCGCTCTTCTAAGCGCGCGCCTACCAATAATTCCAATTAAAGTCGACCGAAATGCGGGTCAATTCCGCGGGCTAATTATCCGTTAACTTCTTAATTAATATTATAATACTAAACAAATCCGGCAGACTTCCTAATCGTGAGAGATAGATAGGGTAGATCGAAAGAGAGACAGGGACAACGAGCGATACTCATCGGAGTATCTATAAGGTACAATTAACTGTGGCCTAACGCTAATTTTCATTGGAATTGATTATTAGGCGGATTAATTGTTCAATTACGAGTTTCACGCGCACCGCCTGACTCGAAGCGCGAGCGCTTGCCCGCGAAAAATTTGCCGCGATTTCGTCGGCTCCGTTCGATTGTTCGATACGAATAAAAGTAAAGCCAATTAGATTCGCCGATTCACTCACGGCTGTGCTCGTTCGTTGAACTCGATGAGACGGTAGGAAAGATAATTGAACTTTCGTCCCATCATCTTTCCATCAAGGTTATTAAAAGAACTCATCTCTTTTTTCCCCCCGTGAGGATAAACGCGAACGAAAGTGAAGGACGGACGGTCGGTCAGCGGGAAGGAAGAGGAGAAGGGATGGGGGGGGGGGGGGCA